>JAGFNQ010003224.1:208779-294541 GCA_024364735.1 Boesenbergia rotunda | reverse complement strand
TTGTTGGATATTATTATTATTATTATCTCTATCAGGTGGGTTTATTTGTAAGTTGCACAAGTAAATACAATCTGAGTCCTTAAAGTGATCTAACTTATGTTTATTGTGTTTCCGATTATTGGATGCGGGTTCAATGTATAGAACCCTTTAGACCAATCTGTTATTATCTATGGGCTGATAATAGATTGGATTGCTATATAAAGGAGAGGTCCCCAAGGGTTTAGGTAATCTTTGTGACCTAGTTTCTTATTCCCCATTGACAAGAAACTTTACGGCGCCGTCAAACTTAAGCCTCTTGGAAGATTCTCCTTCTTTCTTCCGCTGCATCTTCTTCCACAGGGATCAAGCCGACGACGCTACGACAAAGGACAATGGCTCTTCAATCAGGTTCCTTGTCATTCAGTTAATATTTTATTCTTGTCACGCCATAACTCGAAGAAACAATAGATCTATTTTTATATGTCTTGTGTTTTCTCTTTCGAATTCTTATTTTGTTTCTAGAATTCATATGGTTAGGAGAAAACCAAAGTTCTATCAATTGGTATCAGAGCCATGACTTTGTTTCTTCGTTTTTTATGGCGATAAAGTTTAAGTTTTTTTTTCGTCGATTTATTGTATGTATGCTAGATTAAGTTTTCCTAGTATAATACAATTTTTATCGTCGAAAATCATGTAAAAGAAAAATTCTAGGATAGACTTGTTTTCTAAGTTTTTCATATTTTATGTGAAAAATAAAAAACGTCGAAAAAAAACCCGTCATGTTTAACCTAATTTTTAGATTAAATTATGATGGTTTAATCGATTGACTTGGTTAATCAATCGATTAGCAAGTCTAAAATAATGAACAGAATAAATTTAATTTATTGATTGTACAAATTTATTTTAATCGATTATTATCTTAAATTTGTGATAAGATAAATTAGGAATTATATCGATTAAATTTTTTTAATTTTTTGTACAATGGATGAAAAGTTCTTTCATAGGAAACAATTTTTTTTTCTCTTTCGCGTTAAAAGAAAAAAAAACAAAACTGTTTCAAAGAATGAAAAAAAAACCACGTGAACGGTAAATGAAAAGAAATGATTTTACGTATATAATAATATGATAATATATATATACGGTTTACTGTTTAGTATATATATATATATATATATTATAATATATATATATATATATTATACAATACGTAAATCGTATAAATATTATAATATATATATATATATATATAACTGATGCATTAAATTTTTTTATTGCATAATGATCTAGAATTAAATAATATTATTTAATATTATTTAATTATAGAACCATAAAAAAACTCTAATTTTTAAAGGAGGGTTCTATATTTGATATAGTCGTATATATTAAGCTTTTAGATCGATTGGGATAATCAATTAGATAATGCCATTTGATTACCATACAGTGTCAATCGATTAATGAGCTTAATTTTGAGGTGTCAAGACTAATAAAGAAATTATCTGTTCAACTAAATATCTAGAATTTTCTTGGGTCTATCTACACAATGTGCTACTAAGTTGAACTATTATGTCGGCCCAAAGGAAGACACTTTAGGTAGATTTAGTGTATTTTGTATTGATAGACGTATATCTATGCTAAGAGTAATCGGCCCAAAGGAAGATTACTTTTATGCCAGATATATGTTTAAGATAGTTTATCACTATTGAACAAAATTTATTTTTTGTTTTGATCATGCACAAAATATGTCGGCCCAAAGGAAGGCATATTGCGTAGCAGATTAAAGTTGTTGTAAGCTATGGACCAATATATAACTCACATAAAGTGTCATATTATGCGCACAATGGGTCGACCCAATGGAAGGCACATTGTGTGGCCAATTAAATGTTGAGTTATATCAGAGAGTACCACTAACAAATTGTATTTTAATCTACACTAAAATACAATGTTGTATTTGGTATCTCATAAGGAGCTCATTTAAATGTATTTAAAATTTTATTTATTTGCATAATTTTATTTCATATATATATATATATATGTTCTTGGCTTTAGTTAAATCGTGAGCTTAAATAATTTTTTTTTTCAGTGCAATCTGTAACTGCCAACATTAATAACATCCTAACATTAACTGGTTCGAATTTTGCTGAATGGAAAGAATACGTGATCGTAGTCTTAGGCTGCATGGACTTGGACTATGCATTAATGAATGATCGCCCCGCACCTTTGACCAGTGCTAGCATTATAGAGCAGAGGGCTGAATTTCAGCTGTGGGAGAGATCAAATGGCATGAGTCTAAACATCATGAAGCTTTCCATACCGGCACAAATAAAGGGCTCAATAACAGAGAGTGAAGATGCTAGGAGTTTCCTTAACCAACTGGCAGACTGATTTACCTCAAATGAAAAAATCGAGACTACCACACTTCTTACGAAGTTGGTAATCATGCGGTATAGTGGCAAAGGAAACATAAGGGCATACATTATAGAGACATCTGAAAGTGCTCACTTAGCATTTGATTCTCAAAGTACGAGCAAGAAGCGAAAGAGGATCAATAACAATGGAAAAGAAAAGCAAACTGCAGATTCTGGAGACAAACTTCTCAACTTTGTTAGTTCAGAAGTCAATTTAGCTATTGTACCCACTGACACTTGGTGGATAGATACTGGTGCTACTACTCACATAAGTGTCACTATGCAGGGTTGTCTTAGGAGTCGACTTCCGCTTGATGGTGAAAGATACATCTATACGGGGAATGGAAAGAAGGCTGTAGTCGAGTCTATTGGTGTTTTTAGGCTTTATTTAGGAACTGTTGTTTATTTGGATTTGGAGAATACATTCATTGTATCGTCTTTCAAACGAAACTTAATTTCAATTTCTTGTTTGGACAAATCAGGTTATTCTTGTTCATTTGGAAATGAAATGTTTAGTATTTTCTTTAATTCAATTTTTGTTGGTAATGGTTCCTTGGTTGATAAGCTTTATAAATTAAACACCTTTACTCCTACGACTGACAACGTGATAATGCATAGTGTAGGTACGAAACGTAAATTGACTAACGAGAATTCTTCCATGTTGTGGCATAGGCGTTTAGGACACATATCCAAACAACGTCTAGAAAGGTTAATGTTACATGGAATTCTTGATTCCCTTGACATGTCAGACTTTGATGTCTGCATAGAGTGTGTTAAGGGGAAAACGACTAACAAAAGAAATAAGGATGCAAGCCGATGTAGTGGTGTATTGGAGCTAATACATACGGACATTTGTGGACCATTCCCTAAGGCATCTTGGAACGGACACACATATTTTATTAGCTTCATAGACGACTATTCACGATTCGGCTATTTGTACCTTATTCATGAGAAGTCGAAATCCTCGGACGTGTTCCAAATTTTCAAAGCCGAAGTTGAAAATCAACTAGGTAAGAAAATTAAAGCCGTCCGATCCGACCGTGGAGGAGAATATTACGGTCGATATGATGGATCAGGTGAACAACGTCCAGGACCTTTTGCAAATTATCTTGCTGAGTGTGGGATTGTGCCTCAGTATACCATGCCTGGTACACCCAGTCAGAATGGTGTAGCTGAGCGTCGCAATCGTACCCTAAAAGACATGGTGAGAAGTATGATGACTTTCACTTCTCTACCGGAGTCATTGTGGGGTGAGACACTCAAGACTGCAGTTTACCTTCTCAATAGAGTACCTAGTAAAACAGTAACTAAAACCCCATTCGAGATGTGGATGGGTAGAAAGCCTAGCATTAGGCATTTACACGTCTGGGGTTGTCCAGCTGAGGCTAGGCCTTGCAAGCCTAATGAAAAGAAACTGGACTCGAGAACTGTTAGCTGCAATTTTGTAGGTTACTCTGAGAGATCAAAGGGGTATAAATTTTATGATCCATCTAATAGATCCTTCTTCGAAATGGGAAACACCAAGTTTATTGAGGACAGTGGGAGTGATAAAATCAGGGAAGTATCTTTTGAGGAAAGCGTTGGCAATCCTCTTATGGTCACTACTAGTGCAATCAGTAGTGGTATGGTTACCATACCACACATTATGGATATTGCACATCCAGTGAGCGTAGTAAACCAAGATATTCCCATGACATCTCCAATGCAATTGGAGGAGCCTACCACTGAAATTGAAGTATTGCCTCATATTGATGAGCAAATACCTCAACCACCTCAAACACAAGTGCCCTTAAGGCGATCCACAAGGGAACGGAGAAGCACGAATTCTCGTGATTATGTTTATCTCCAAGAGCATGAGTTTGATATAGAGTTGGAAAGTGATCCTACATCTTTCCAAGAAGTCAAACAATGCTCTAACCCTGAAAGGTGGATTAACGCCATGCAAGAAGAGTTGAAGTCTATGGCAGACAATGACGTTTGGGAACTTGTCGAATTGCCTGAAGGCTCGAAACCCGTTGGTTGTAAGTGGATATTTAAAACCAAGCGAGATTCGAAGGGCAATATCGAAAGGTATAAGGCTCGTCTTGTTGCCAAGGGATTCACTCAAAAGTAAAACATTGATTATAAGGAGACTTTCTCACCTGTGTCAACGAAAGACTCCCTTAGGGTAATCATGGCACTTGTAGCTCATTTTGATTTGGAGCTACATCAAATGGACGTAAAGACTGCATTCCTCAATGGAGACATAGAGGAGTCTATATATATGGTGCAACCGGAGAACTTTGAGTCCTCAGACTCAAAGCACCTAGTATGTAAATTAAAGAATTGTCCATTTATGGTTTAAAGCAGGCATCCCGTCAATGGTACCGGAAATTTGATCAAATGGTTACCTCATTTGGATTTAGAGAGAACCCCGTTGATCAGTGCATATATGTCAAGTTCAGTGGGAGCAATTTTGTTATACTTGTTTTGTACGTGGATGATATATTGCTTGCGAGCAATAATAAGGGTTTACTGCATGAAACCAAGTAATTTCTATTTGGTAAATTTGAAATGAAAGATCTTGGTGAAGCATCTTTTGTTCTAGGCATTCAGATCTGTCGTGATCGATCAAGAGGCATTCTTGGACTTTCACAACAAGCCTATATTGAGAAGGTGCTTATAAGGTATGGCATGCAGAATTGTACACCTGGTGACACACCTGTGTCAAGAGGTGACAAGTTCATTTTGCAGCAATGTACACGATTTGAACTTGAAATAAAGGAGATGGAACAATTCCCATATGCATCAGCAGTGGGAAGTCTCATGTATGCACAAGTTTGCACTCGACCAGATATAGCATTTGTAGTTGGGATGTTAGGCAGATATGTTAATAACCCGGGACTGTTGCACTGGAAAGCAATTAAAAGAGTGATGCGGTATTTGCAAAGAACTAAAAAACACATGCTCACGTATCGGAGGTCAGATCATCTGGAGGTGATTGGTTATTCAGACTCCGATTTTGTTGGATGCTTAGATAGTAGGAGGTCCACCTCAAGCTACATCTTCATGCTTGCTGGAGGGGCTATATCTTGGAAGAGCGTCAAGCAGACGCTAGTAGCTACTTCTACTAGGAGGCAGAATTGGTAGCATACTATGAAGCATCCAATCACGGGATTCGGATGCGGAACTTCATCACAGCATTGCATATCGTTGATGGCATTGACAGGCCACTGAGGGTCTGCTGTGATAATAAAGCTGCATAACTTTATGCCAAGAACAACCACAATTCGTCGAAGTCCAAGCACATCGACATTAAGTTTCTAGCGGTTAAAGAGAGAGTTCAGAGTCGTCAGATTATGGTAGAGCACATCAGCACAGATTCCATGTTGGCCGTTCCACTTACCAAAGGCTTGGTGCCCAAGGTGTTTCATGCGCATGTTGTGGATTTGGGAGTTCTTCTTATAGAAGAAGAACTCATCTAGTTGGAGTCTGTATTTATGTTATTGCTCTATGTTAATAAAAACAAACATTTTTTTTTATTATTGTACGTACCTAAAGTTCAAAAATAATAATGGAAATTCATATATTTGTTTGACGCTCTGAATACGATATCATGATTTACTACTGCTGTTTAGCATTTGGTGTTTGTAAATATGATACAGATTCCTTTTGGAATCGTAAAGTTTGGATCATGATTTGCTGTTGCAGTTTAGCATAAGGTGTTTGCAAATATGATCAGACTCTTTTGAGTCGCTTTGGACCAGTTGGAAATTGACATGTACTGATCACATTTCATGTAATTTCGACTCTATACATCCGCATCTTGATCTATGTCGTTAATGACATTGGTATTGTGATTACTGTTGGGGCTTGTTACGATCATATACAGTAGCTATGACCTCTTTATTCCTATACCAATGAAGTTAATGGACCAGATTGTTTAAAGGGGTATCTTGTACCCATAAAGTTTGATATCAACTAAAGTTTTGCTTGTATTTACTATACAACTCACATATAGCCCAAGTGGGAGATTGTTGGATATTATTATTATTATCTCTATCAGGTGGGCTTATTTGTATGTTGCACAAGTAAATACAATCTGAGCCCTTAAAGTGATCTAACTTATGTTTATTGGGTTTCGGATTATTGGATGCGGGTTCAATGTATAGAACCCTTTAGACCAATCTGTTATTATCTATGGGCTGATAACAGATTGGATTGCTATATAAAGGAGAGGTCCCCAAGGGTTTAGGTAATTTTTGTGACCTAGTTTCTTGTTCCCCATTGACAAGAAACTTTACGGCGCCGTCAAACCTAAGTCTCTTGGAAGATTCTCCTTTTTTCTTCCGCTGCATCTTCTTCCACAGGGATCAAGCCGACGACGCTACGACAAAGGACAATGGCTCTTCAATCAGGTTCCTTGTCATTCAGTTTATATTTTATTCTTGTCACGCCATAACTCGAAGAAACAATAGATCTATTTTTATATGTCTTGTGTTTTCTCTTTCGAATTCTTATTTTGTTTCTAGAATTCATGTGGTTAGGAGAAAACCAAAGTTCTATCATTTCTACCTTCTTCTTAGGGCAAGTAGAGGCAGGGCTCCGTTTTTCCATTCCCCTTTCTTCATGATCGTTAGCAAATCTACCGGGAAAGATCCCCGATCAAACCCTCCGACGGTCAAGTCAGTATCCGCATAAAATATAGCGAAGCAGAAGGAATAGTAGAAGACGAGAGCAAGATTGCGCATACCCGCGAAATGAGGAAGGGAGGGGCTTATATAGCCGGGGGAGCTGACAACCCCTGCCTACGTCAATCTCTTGTCGGTACTTTCATGAGACAGGGGTATGGTGCTTGTCAGCTCACGGGAGAGCATTGATCGGCATCGCGGCATGGCGCGGGGTGCTCGGGTAGTACAGTGGTACAGGGTCAGCGGGATATCCACGACGTGCGCTATGAGTGGGTAAGGTTTGCGCTGACCCTCGCGTCATGGTCATACATATGATGTCTTAGAATGGAGGTGGCGTAAGGACGGGCCGGTCCAGAGACCGATTGCCGATCGGTTGGCCCGAGTGATATCGAACGGGTCAAGTGTAATATCGCCGAGCGTGAGTTGGGGGTCACGGAGTTGTATCCGATTATCTTGCTTTCGGGTCTTCTGGTTGAGTGGCCGATTTAAGGAACGCCTGGTATTGGTCCGCCCGACCAGACCCGGGGTCGGGCGGGTAGTGGCCCGAGGGTTCCCGGGCTCGGGAGCTCCCTGATCTGGGCCTCCGTCGACTATCGTGTGTCATTCAAGTCGGGGTCAGATCCTCCATGTCCTTGAGTGGGTCAGGCTGAGTCAAATCTTATCAACTTGACTTCTGAGCCTTTAGGTCCACCTGGACTTCGGGGTCCTCAGCCTCGGTCCCCTCCAAATGTGGTGACAGACTGGCCAGCCAAGTCACCCGTGGGCTAGGTAGTGATCAGATAGTATTGATTGAAATTGCTAAATGAATTTAAAGATTAAAAGAGAGAGAGCACGGTTCAAAATTTCCGTCAAGTGGGGGGCGACATCCCATAAAAAATACCAAAAAATACAGAAAATTTTAGCAAGTAAAACGACACAAAATTCTACCGTTATATTATTATCATAATTTCAAAATGTTGATGTATACGAGTTTATATAACTCTACAATAATTGAAACCAATTCTTAAAAAATTATTAAAAAGAAAGCAAGCTTTAATTTACATTAGTTCAGTATGCACAAGACGGAGTAAACCAAACTAGCACCGGCCGCTGCAGCTTTGGAGATGACACGGAAGGCAAATTCAACGAGGTGAAGCTTTTGTCCTCCATGTTGTAAACCACGTTATCACCCAAGTCATTCGAGATGTAAATGGAGTTGGATTTCAAATCCGGCAATGAACAAGTATCGAGGCAAAGAGAAGAGGCTGCTGAGCCCATGAACAGAGCATACTTCCCCAAATTATTCATTGGGATGATGGCGCCTTTCTTTGTATCGATCTTCCAAACCTTCAATTTCTTAATATGATGTTCTGATTCTTTATGCATTGTACTCGCCCGTGCGATCAATAGATCACCCGAAGGCGTGCAAAAAAAGTACATGTCGAAAGTATAATCCCAAATGTATGGCATAGCCACCACCTGCATCCTTGTCGGAGTCGAATCCCAAATGTATGGCATAGCCACCACCTGCATCCTTGTCGGCGTCGAATCCGACACGGCGAGATCGTACGCCGCCACGATCACCGCGTCATCTTCTTCAGATTTTGATACTGCATAGAGCTTGCCATTGTGGAAGGCTATGTCGTCGTAGTAATATACACCTCTAGGAATCATCGTCCACTTCTCATCTCCTGCGTTAACGAAGAACAAGAAGTCTTTCCGCGCAGAAGGACTGAAGAACACGAAGACGACTTTGTAATTGCCGCCTCGAGAGGGATCTGAGGACAACGCCGCCTTCATGACCTCCAAATTACAGTTGCGCAGTTTGGGGATCGAGGGCAGGTCGATCTGCACGCCGGTGATAGGATTTAATAGCTGAACACTGAGTTCGTCGGTGGTTATGAGCCAACCATGAGAAGATCCGGCGACTTTTCTAGAGATGCTAGGAGCGTGGCTTGGGATGTCATACTCGCGGCCCTCTGATAGACTGAAGAAGTTGTAGGTGTTTCGATCGTTATTTTCTCCGTTAATGAGGATTTGGTTTTCCGGCACGAGCCATGGGATCTGCGGGTGTTGATCATCGGGGCGGCGACGGACCTTATCGACCGCGGCGGACCAACTTGAGCATACGGCGGCGCAGCGAAAGAGGTCGGGGGTGGAGAGCTGGGATAGGATTGAGTATAGCAGATCCATAGGAATCTCCGACCAGAAAGTAGACATCTAGTTGAGATATATGATGGTGGTGACGACGGCTACGGCAGCTACGGAAAGGGCAACAAGAGAATTGGATATTGCTCTTCCTTGCCTACTGCCCCTTTTTAAAGGGCGCCGTCTCTAAACTTTTGAAATTTACCATCTAACTAGTTCCGTTTTGTTGCTTAGTCTTTTTCGGAATTGTTTTTTTCACACATATTAATATTCATATGAATAAATCAAAATCGATATCTATATCAATTATTCGTTACAAATTATTAGTACAATAATATTTTATAATAAGGAAATAATCTATTTATATAAAATCGTTTTAAAATGCCATAAAATAAATTCAATGTTTTTAGAAAATTAAGGATTTGCTTCATTTTTTTATTTTTATTTTTTAGAAAATCATATTTTCTTATTTTTTAGAAAATAATTTTATTTCATTCTTTAATTTTTTAAAAAATACTATATCTTTTTATGAAAAACAAGGGCAGAAAAATACAAACCAAAAACGTTTTCTATAAAATCATATTTTCTACCGGAAATAAAAAATGAAAAACAAAATGCCCCCTAAAATTTTTATTTTTTTTAGTTGGAAAAAATATATAGCAAGATGTTTTATCATTTTAATTTTTTTTTGCCTTAAATATAATTTAAATTTATGGGTAAATAGTTAAAATGGATGCATTTATAATACCGGAGGTTTTAACAATATATGTGATATTTGAATTTAATTCGAAACTCAAAAATATAAATAATTTTAATTCGGGGTTAGTTCCTAATAGAATTTGAGTTTGGTTCAAATTGTTTGAATTTTAACTCGGGCAGAATCGAAATATAATTTGAAATGACTTAAATTTCAATTCGATTCAAGTTAGTCAGACCTTGATTTAACATTTTTAATTAAAATTAGGTAGAAATAATTAATTCACTCCCGCTTGCAAATTTAATTTGAGAGTACAAATTTAATCACAAAATTGTAATTTTAGTTTATGTGACTTTTCAAGCATACTTTTCAAAAAAAAAACCCCCATTAGTTTAACGACCTCTTGGAGTCGGTCCTATGAATATGAAAGGAGGTTCGTATAGATATATAGGCAACAAGTACATGGTGGGGCCGAAAATGGAAATCATCATCTCTTAGAGATTGACCTCTGACTATTTTTGTTACAATTTTTATTGATGTTAAAAGAAGGTTATATAGATATTTATTTTTTTTATTCATGTATATTTTTAATATGATATTATTATAATATGTTTTTGTAAATAATAATAATTGAAGAGAAATAATAAAATTTATTAGTATAAAAATATGTGATCCTTTAATGAGAATGAATATGAGGATGGATATCTGATATCTAATTGGTATGAGTACAAAGATTATATATAGAATTCTATTCAAATCCGATCCATTATCATCTAGGGGTATGAGTACATAGAATATATAGAATTCTATCCAAATCCAACACATTATCATCCATAGATGTGATGGTGTGATTTATTATTTATTTATTTATCATTTATTTTGATTAAAACTGTTAGACGATCTTCAACCAAAATGGATAGAAAAGAGACTTAAAATACCATACATAGTATGAACTTATTAACACTTAACAAAAGTTATTTGGCTTAGTTAATTATAAATAATGAGAAAATTATAGTTTTAGTCCTGTAAATTATATATATTTTTCTTTCAATTTTAATACTATCATCTGTAAATTCATATTCTTAATATATTAATTTGTATTATTTTTCAATTTCAATCTGTTTTTTTCTTATTGGGAATTCAAATTGACTACCTAGTTAGGTGACGATTTTGAGATGGAAAATGAATTTGAATATTTTTGTCTTTATTGATAAATCACTTACGTAATAAATTTTTTTAATTCCATTTGAATATTAAAATGAACAAGAATACAAAATCAAAATAACATCATCTTAAAAATAAAATCAATAAAATAAAATTATTAAAAAAAGTTACATCCAATAGAATTTTATTTCATTGATTTTATTTTAAAAGTATTGTGTCTTAGATTATGTGTTTCTTATTTATTTTAATGTCAAGGTTAACACGTATATGATTTATCTATCAAACATAAAAAATATCAAATTCATTTTTCATATATATCAGCATCATCACCGCCAACTATGTAATTACCAATGATTAATTTAAATTTCAAAAAAAAATACAAATTAATATCCTAACTAGACTATAAATTTATAGATAACACGATTAAAATTTAAAAAATATATAATTTACTAGACTAAAAATATAATTTAACTATGAGAAGCGTACTCACGGCTCTAATATTCCTTTACTATGATAATTCAAGTGCAATTTTTACTACTCAAAATAATTTGTTTTTCTAAGCATATAGAAATAATTTATTACTTTATTTGTCATTGTTATCGAGGCGAATAATTAGATCTACCTTATATTTCTTTTACAGAACAAATTGTTAGAATTTTTTTAGGGGTATAATTCACACAAGAAAAGGACATGATTAAATATGATCGAAATGCTTTGTTACCACTTTTCACAATAAATCCTGGCCAAATTTTATTCTATAGTTTTTATGTAAATAACTATATTCTTTATCAATAAATACATGGGGGAAATTTCCAACATTTAATTCCATTTATGATAATTATAAGTTCATGTCCTTAAAATATATGTATATTGATCCTATGAAATTGTGAAGTAGACACTCAAAAACGAAGTGATATTAAAAACTGTTGTAGCTAATGTCCTTCTTAAAAAAAAGATGATCGTCAGTAATCCATTGAGAGAATTCTCCAATAAGACCCTTTGACAATCAAGTCAGTACCCAGTGGAAAAGTTGGAACTGAAGGAAGAACTGTAATTAAAATGTATTACGTATATCTGTGGGTGAATGAAGGAGAGTCTTATATAGTCGGAGGAGCTGACAGTCTCTGTCCTGGTTTTGTAACATTTTGTCTCATGTGGGGGCATGATCAGGGGTTGTTGTCAGCTCGCCGACCGACGCCGCTCCATCCTGTCATATGCAGGGGTGCCGTGGTACGGGTTGCCAAAGCTTGTCAGGTAGGTACTGTGTCAGCGGGATATCCGTGATTCAAACATGAGTAATGTCGAGCCTGAGCTGATCTGCGCTGACGCTGGCACCACATTTATCAGTACGGTGTTAGGGGGATAAGTATTGCCTCGGATAGCGATAACTCCCTAGTTGGGACGCACCAAAAAGGGTGCGCCGATCGGGTACTTCATGGGAAACCTAGTTATGCAGCTAATGACATATCGATAGGAGCATTTGTGTCACGCCGAGTCGCAGGGTTCTCGAATCTATCACGACCAACTTATCCTTCGGAAAACAGGATTACAACATAGGAAGGGTGTCGACCGGGAGTCGATTGTGCGCCGACCAGGTGTTGACCAGCTGATATTAGGTCGAGCGCTCGATGTTTCTCGCTGGGACTAATTCAGATTGTATCCGGTTAAGCATCCGATCGGGTGATCTGGCCCGAGTGTGACTTAGGCCCACGACCATCTCAACGTTTCACGCCTCTACGTCGGGATGTCAGAGCTCTACTGATAATGATCTATCCTCGTGAGGCGCCATGCAGGCCGATCAGATTACACATATGTTAGGTTGGGATCATATATTAAACAAGAAAACATTTTTTAAGTGAAAAAAAACACTTTTAAAACCAAACCTATTTAGACTTATGTCCATCTTATATTATATAAAAGAATTAGGAAATAAACTAAACAGAGCAGATCTCTCTCACTCTGTTTCTTAGTAATTATTATTATTATTATGCTTATTACTATAATTGCCAGTTTTTGCCAAGATGCAAAGGGTCAATTTCTAAGTCCCCATCAAACTCCCCAGTGGGCAAACTCTTCTCTACTCCATCAAAGCTCCCAATCCGGCAATGGCGAGGTGGAGAAACAGTAGTCATCCAGAAGCCCAAAGGATGACATCTCATTCATGGAAGAGCAATCAGAGAAGGCACAGTTTGTACCACAAACTCCTCCTCTGCTTCAAACCTCTCTGCCATGCTCTGTTCTTGGCTGTCGACGTACATTGCATGACAGTCAGTTCCCTGCTCCTGCTCCTCCTCCCTTCGTTGCTGAAGGCAAGTGTGATTCTCGCGGTAGGTGACGTCGAAGACCATCAGGTCGTCGTCCGATCGCTGCACCTGCTTCTTCGCGGGGCAGCCGTGGGACGCGCTGTGGGTGCACCGGAAATAGGCTCTGAAACAAGAGAAGAAAGTTTATCGAAACGGCCGTTTCGTTCGATTGAATTCGATCTCTTTGAGATTAGAGTGGAGTGACTGACCTCGGATATTTGGCTCCGAGGATCTCTTTCTGTCCGTACTTCCTCCAAGTGAAGCCGTCATCATGCCCAGTCCCTTCGACTCCCCCGGCCACCGAGCTCAGCCTCACTTTGCGAGCCCACGAGTGCAGCGCCTTCCTGCAAATTAAACCCCAGCAACATTTAATTAATTCATCATGCACCGGTCAGCTTCGTGCCGAAGCGGCCAATGCGTCCACGCGACGTACGTACCTTCTCTTGGGCGTCTCGCTGCGCGGAGGCCGATCGCTAGCAATGAGAATCGAGTTCCGGATGGAGGACATCAGCCTGGGCGCTAAAGCCCTGCAGAGGTCGACGTCATGCAGGTTTGACTCCAGCTGCTTAAGCAACTCGAGGGCCTGGTTGAGCTCGGCCAGAAGAGCAGCAGCGCAGGCATTGACCTCCATGGGGGGAACCGAGCAGGTCCGATCGAAGCGAGGAGGCGGAGGAGTTATAGAAGGATGAAGAAGCGCGTGAGAATTCAAAGGCGAGGGAATTTCGTCAGTAAGGGGGAACCGAGTCGTCGTGGAGGAGGGAGGATGAATCTGCATGGGGAAAAAACCTGGATGAATGCTGGAGGAAGTTGCTGGACGATGGCGCCATGGCGGGTAGTTTCTGGGAAATGGACAAGAATTTGGGCATGCAGTTGAAAGACACCTTTGTTCACATCGTGATGAAATCAAGGGAATAAAGTCGGAGAAAAATTAAAAAACAAGTCAATTATCCAAACAGATGGTCTGTTAAAAAGTGACAAATTTATTATAATAAAATAAAAATTAATTTTCAGTGACGGTATATTTTCGATGAAAAAAAAATTCTCTTGCTTTCTGGTCCCTTGACCGTCAGATTATAAATTTATCTCATATTTTATCTTTTTTTAAATAATTATGAATATTTTTGTGGAAAACACCTTAAATAAGTGTAATTACTTTTTATTATAGTCGTGCATAATTATCAAACTTTTAATATTATATTTTATGTTATAATAATTATGATTTTATAATTACTATAACTTAAATATTATATCAGCTATGCTAAACGTGAATTCTTATTAATGTTTAATAGATTGAGTATATATTGTAGTAATTATAAAATTGGAAAATCCAATTTATTAGGATGTGTTTGATTAATTCAAGATTTTGAGGGAGATTTAGAACGGAGATAATTATAAATGATTGTATAGTAAGATGGAACATTTTTTATTAAAAAAAATCAAATAGAACCTCCTTTTTATGATTTATATATATATATATATATATATATATATAATTTATCAAATATTTAAAAATCAAATTTCAACCTAAATAAATTAACGAATGAAATTTTTAATATTAATAAATTAATAGATAATTTTTCTTCCATAGAAGATTAATCTAAAAATGTTAAGATAATGAATTGATTTGATAGTAATATTTTTTAATATATATATATATTAATGATTAATAGTTTGTTTTATAAAATCATCTTCATCATGTCAAAATTAATGAATGTAAATTTGAATATTCAACGTCAACGTTCTATAAAAACGCATTCGCATTCGAAATTTAAAAAAAAAATCGTTAATTATTTTTTTTATAAAAAAAACGCCCTTTCTTTGTTTTTTGCCAACGTTTGAACTAGTGCTTCCGGTTGCGTACGACACGTCACGCTGGATCGTACACTCGTTGGCCACGAGACGCAAAACGACGACGCGCCCTCCACGGTCCCGGATAATATTAAATATTGTTGAGGGCCTGGTCCATGATTATTAATCAGCAGTTGGGGGTGATGGAATAACAGCCACAGAAAGCACGCAGCATTTTTCATGCTCGCAAAAGGGAAGTCGGGAGGCAACACCCGGCCGGCAGGCAGCGAGAGAGGATCGGCACGTGTCCTCGTGAAATGAAATGGAATGATGATTAATATATTAAATAAATTTGAGGATGAAATCCTTATAAAATTAAAAGGGTGCTTGATAAACGAATTTAGAAGTTGGGAATGGGAATAAAATTTATCTCATTTTTATTGATGATGTTTAGTATATGAAAATCGGAATCAAAATAAAGATATGATATCCTTGATTTCATAACCCACCTCTCATTAGGTTATCACCAAATTCATATATCTCTCAATCAAACTCATTATCATTTCCATTACCAAATTCATACCAAACGCCCCCTAATATGTTTATTCTTTCTATGAGTTAATCATAGCATTCAATCTAGTAATCTTTGTGATTTATCTTTTCTGTATTGATTCTGAAATGGATTAATGGGATACCGAAGATGAACGAATTATTTTTTTTTTAATTTTTTTACCACTGAGAGAGGATCGGCACGTGGAAGGAAGAAGCGCCGGGACAAATGTCCAACATCAAAATCAATTTAACAATGCTTTGTTAAGGACGGGCTTTAAAAATATCGCATATAATTGTAAAATTAAAAAACATTAACAAATATAATTTTTTTAAAAAACTTTCAAATATATATTTTTTAAAATTAAATGTATAATATCATTTAAATTTACAGTAGGCCAATGTTTCTTCCCATTTTATTCTTTTCCCTTTTTCTTTTTTTTCTCTTAGATAGAAATAAATTGGTTAATAATTCTTGCTTTATATATAAGAATTAGACATTTATTGAGTTATAAAACGAGTAAGATAATCCATGTTTCATGGTCAGTGAATGTTTACTTAGTTCGAAGTTATTGGTTGGTCTATGTTTTATAGATTGAGGTTAATGAATTAGTAGTTATATTTTTTATTATTTTTATATATTAGAGTGATTCATATGTTTTTTATATCAATAACATTTAAGATAGAATTTATATCATTATCCTTTTCTATATTTTCGGCTATCTACTATCCCTGTACAATTGTACAAAACAAACTTTTGTTTCTTATTAAAATCAACTTTATCATTAACTGGTATAGTACAAAGAGTCAAAGAGGCTTGATGCCAACATATATGATTGTCGGATGTCCATTGGCAGGTAGACCATTTATATACATTTAGCTCCGAGACAAATTGATAGAGAGGTTAAAGACGAATAAATCACTTTTACCATCTTAACTTATAGTGATCTACCTAATATTTACATCAATATCAAACAAAATTATTTCGAAAGAAATCGATGTCGATGATCAATTATCGAGGTTCAGCCTATGTGGATGCTGATAGGAGGGAAGGAACTCTGCGCCCTGCGAGATCAACACGAGCGTTAGGGGAACACGTCGGAGGTTGTCCGGCAGAGCCCACTTCGACGCTCAAGTCAGTATCTCAATGGAGAAGGGGAGTTGTAAGCAGGAAAAATGTATGAATAGTAAATAGTGCATAACCCCCTTACCAGAGGGGTTGGATTACATTTTATACCTGTGGCGGCAGACTTGGCGGATCCCCATCATCTATGACACGTCTCCCCTCTTCGATGGTTACTGGATAGCCTTTGAAACGATCCACGCCGTCAGTATGTGTTTCGACCCGTTGCGACATTTAAAGGTTATGATGGCTCCACGTTAATGAGGATGCTTATCCATGATCCGAGAAATGAGGGAGGGGCAAGTTTCTTGAGGTCGAATGTTACTTGAGCTCCACCTCCCTGAGGTGATCTCGGGGTCTTCTGGCCCGAGCGATCGCGGGCGCTCAACTTCCCCGAGATGATCTCGGGACCCTGCTTTCCGGGGTGGACCCGGGAGAGGTTTCCTTCCAGGGCATGTCTCCTGAGAGGGGCCCTAGAGGCTCTCTTTCTGAGAATGCCCCGAGAGCTCTAATAGAGGAGTCGCACAGACTCGTAATGTTTTGCCACGCAGCTATCCCACGTGCCCGCCACGGGCTATTTAAACTCATCACAAGTCCCTCCCTTCAAGTCTGATCGAAGGAAATGTAGTTGACTGATCTAACTAGTGTGGTGGTGAAGAAACTGCGTCCCTGTGGGTCATTACTGCTCCTTTAGTAGTCATGCAGGGTCCTAGGATTGTAGAGGTTGCTCCCAGCCCCTAGGAAATCCCTTTTTGATTTTGTCCTTCCCTAAAGGATCTTACGGCTTTCGAAATATCGCAATAATATCTGTCCCTCTGTTATAAAGGTGCATAGCGCTCCTCGATGGCGAGAGGGCCCTTCCACGAATGCCCCATCGCCACGTGTTTCAACGGCCCTCTGCACGACCTCTTACTGTGCGCCGCTATAGCTGGCTCACATCAGGCGACTCTCTCGGGTGTAGCCCCGATGCGGTGGTTTCTTGCTTTCCATGTGCTTCGTCCCTATTGCATTAACAAAGGTGGCTTCCTCAGTATAAGAAGGGAAGGCGAGGACGTTCGGTCAACTTCTGACTGCATGGCTGGGTGCACCTCGTCTCCCTTTTCTTCTCTAAAAACTCTTTCGAATGTAAGTAGTTCGTCTCCTCCTTGTCTTTTCCCTTAGAAATCAAGGAAGGTTACCAGGCGGAGTGGTACGAGTCGGCCTCTTCGAGAGTGAGACCGGAAGCTCTATAGGCGCCCATTGAGGCCTACGACATTCCGGCTGAGATGACGATGGTTATCTCCCGGGTAGACCAGATGCCAGTGGAGCCTCCTGCAGGCTTTTCGACCTTCTTCTTGGGGCAGATTGAGTCAGGGCTCCGTTTCCCCTTCCCCCTTTCTTCATGAATATAGCTTCCAGTTTCGATATCCCCCTTCACCAAATGACTCCCAATGCCTTTGCTCAGATGGGAGGGGCATACATCATCTTCAAGCTCTTTGACCTCCCCCTGACCCCTCGTCTCTTTCATTATTTCTTTATTCCGATCGGCTCCAGAGGGGTCTTTAGCTTTTCGACGCGTCCGGGTCATAGGTTCTTAGGGGGTTCCCTTCTTCGCACAAAGGGTGGAAGGAGAAGTTTTTCTTCATCTGACTGTTCGTGTTGCCCTTCAGTCCTCTTCGTTGGATTGAGGCTCTACCGACTTCTCCTACTTTGGGGGAGTTTCTCCATAGTCCTGCGAACCAGCGCGCCAGGAACGTACTTTCCGGTATGGAGTTCAGTGGCCTTGGACTGGTGCAGAGTGAGGAGTTCATGTACCGGGCGGGCCTTAGCCCCAAAGTGACCTGAATTAGCCCCAACCTTGGTATGTTCGTCTTTTCCATGAGTGCCCGTTAGTTCTAACTGATGTTTTCTTGTCTGGCTATTGCAGAGGAAGTCATGTTCGCCAGGGTGATGGGGCGACTTATTAAGTGGGAGGAGGCCAACCGGGAGGTGTCGACTCCTCCCCCGACCGCTCCTGAGGCACCCCCTACATCTTCCGAGTACTCGAAGGGGACCACTGAATCGTCCCGTGGGCCTGCCTCACCTGGGAGTGCAGAGGCTACTGTTGCACCCCCCGCCTGTTGCAAGCCAAGGGCCTTCTGGTATGTGGGTTGACCCTGCGACGGATCTTCCTTCAGGTGGTGGCCCTCCCTCTACCGCTGCTCATCCGGAGGGGGTCAACGAGGGGTCTTCCCCTCCTACTGTCCCCTTACCAGCACAAGTCGCTGGTCGGCAGAAAAGACGAGTTCCAGAGGGCTCGGGCTCTAGATGGAGGAGGTCGCGCTTCGGTGGTCCCTGCCCCCTTCCCTCAGTTCCTGACGAGGCTGTTTTTTCCTTCCGAGGGCGAGGCATTTGTTCTCGTATCTTCCCCCATTCCACCAGCTGTCGTTCTGGGGGTGGGCGTCCCGACCCCAGGCTCTCCCTTAACTGATCCGGCCGAGGCTCCGTAGAGTACGGAGGTATTGCGCACCCAATACTGAATGAAACTCGACCGCCTTCAGAAGAGGTTGTATGCAGCTTTGGAGGCTTCCATGCAGTCTTTTCCCCCGGTGCAGTTTAAGGAGGTTCCTGCTGAAGGGCTCTTATCTGAGGGGACTTCTAGCTCTGAGGAGGGTGACTCCGGCCCCTCTAGCCTACCTCCTGAAGCTCTTATTGTCCAACAACTTCCTCCTTGCAGGGGCGCATTGCCTTCAGATGGCCGGGCCAATGCTCCCAAGTCCCACGGGGGCGCAACCGTACGAGTCTCTACTGGACCCCTAACCACACTTCGGGAGACCCTTCTAATGTTATAGTTTACTGTTACATATGTTGTTTTCTTTTGTACGTTCTCTATAACTCCTTGGTGCAATGGCAAGTGGCTGAAGACTACCCTACAGTCGGTCGAGGTTGATACTCCTGGCCCCAGGTTGAGGCCTTAACCCACCGGGCCTTGAGAACGGAGGTTGCAGCCGACCACGAGCATCGGGCGGGTCTTATGCAAGTAGGGGTCAGCCGAGCTTTATGGGTGAAGGTGGAGCATCAGCTGAACGCCCCTGATTGGAGAAAGCATATATTAAAGCTAGATTTGGAGTGACCATATCATACAGAAAAGCATACATGGCTAGGGAGAAAGCATTGAAAAAGGTCGTCGGAGATTATGATGAGGCATATAGAGATCTTCCACAATATCTGCGTGAGTTAAGAGCTAGAGATCCTGAAACTTATGTGGCACTATACAGGAATGATAACAATGAGTTCTAGCGGTGTTTTTAGGGTTTTGGTGCTTGCCGAAGGGTGTTTAGGTCTTATTTGTGTAAACTTATCGGAATTTATGTCACACGTCTAAGAGGAAAGTATCCGAGTATAATGTTGATTACTACGACGATTGATGGTAATGACAATGTTCTCTCAATTGCCTTTGGAATAACTAAAGTTGAATGTGGGTCTGCATGGGAGTGGTTTTTGGAGTATACAAAGAGGTTCTTTACTGTCGATGAACAGTCAATGATCATAGTATCAGATAGATATCGTTGTTGGTGCAATCTTGCTCCAAGTAGTTATGGTTACATGTTTGGCTAAACAATTTTAAGTTAGGCAATGTTTTGTGTTCTAACTTGTGTGCTTTGAATAAGCAGGAAAGTCCAGGTGGAAGACTTGGCAAGGGAAGTCCAAGAAGAGAGTCTTGGCAAAGGAAGTCCCGGAGGTGTGACCTCTTGGCAAAAGGGAGACTTAGTATGACGAAGCCGATGGAAACACTTCAAGCAAGTGCAAGGATGAGGAGTCGTGGACTCGGAAGCATCCAAGAGAGGCACAAGGCTTGTGGAAGGTGGTTGAAGGCGTGAGTCAAGACTAAGGGATGAAAAGGGAAGCTGAAATGTGATTTCTCAGCTTCATCAGTTGACTGGTAAGTTGTCAGTCGACTGGGACCACAACACACAGAGAATCGGGTCGACTCAAGGAGGGTCGACCAGTCGACTGCCAGTCGACTGGAATTGGTTCCAGTCGACTGGCTCCAGTCGACTGGTCCTGTACCAGTCGACTGGAGGTCGACCATTGCGAAGGCGGCTGAGGCACTCATTGCATATTTTGTAGCCGTTGAAGCCTACCAGTCGACTGGTAAGTGAGCAGTCGACTGGAGTCGCGGACGAAGATATAAAACCTAATGTTTTATCTTAGAGAAAGTTAGGGCTTTCCTTGGGTACGAAGTGTGTGATCATTTTAGAGCTCTCCAAGCTTCACAACTCTCTCAATCTCCTCCTCCAAGCTTTCATTTCATTTGTAAGAGGAGGGAGATCATTGTGTTAGGGTTTCTCCACCTTCAAGTGTGATCTTGAGAAGGAGAAGTTCATAGTGAAGGGTTTTGTGTGGTGTGTGTGGATCCTTAGATTAGTCACCTTGAAGAGGTGGATACCAAGTAAAATCAGTGAGTTAATATTGATTTCTTTCCTACCTTTATATTTCTATTTGTATTGCTTCCGCTAACGTGTTTGTAGGAGAGAAAAATCGAAAGATAGCTTTTCACCCCCCTCTAGCTAGGGCAAAGATCTTAACAAGTGGTATCAGAGCCTTAGTTAGCTTTGGGAAGATCTAACAATCTACAAAGCATAAAGAATGGCTCATCAAGAGGGATATAACACCACACGACCACCTTACTTCGACGGGAACGATTTTTCTTATTGGAAAGGTAGGATGGAGTTTTACTTAATGAATGACTTTGAAACTTGGCTTAGTATTGTGGAAGGTTTCGAGAAGCCAACGAATGAACAAGGAGAAACTCTTCCGATCAAGGCGTGGCCAAAAGAGATAAGAAAAGAGGCTCAAGCAAACGCCAAGGCTATCACGACTTTGCAATGTGGATTGTCAAAGGAACAACTAAACAAGGTTGGACCTTTCAACTCGGCAAAGGAGCTTTGGGAAAAGCTCATTGAGTTGAATGAAGGGTCAAGTGAATCAAGAAGAGCCAAGAGGGATCTTCTTGTCGGCCAACTTCAAACTTTCTCCATGAAGCCTCATGAGACCGTAAGTCAAATGCACGAAAGATTCAAGGAGATCGTGAACGGTCTTCATGTGATAGGTGAGAAAGTTGAGAACCGAGATTTGGTGAGGTATGTTCTTCAAGCTTTCCCTAGAACTACCTTATGGGCATCAATGGTGGATGCTTACAAGGTGTTTAGGGATCTTTCAATTGTCAAAGTTGATGAATTATTTTGTGAATTCGAACTACATGAACAAACTAACTTGTCTTCCAAGGAAAAAGACATTGCTCTATTTGTAGAAAAGAAGGAGAAGAAGAGCAAAAAGAAGGAAGAAAAAGAACACAAAAGGAAAGAGAAGAAAAAGAAAGAAGTGATGGTGGCTCAAGCCGAATGGGACAATTCAAGTAGCGAATCATCGGATGATGAAGAGGAGTTGTGCCACATCACAAGGCACATGGCATTAATGGCACATCAAAGTGATCAAGACACATCAAGCGAAGAAGAGAACTCAAGTAGCGATGAATCATCATCTAGCGAAGATGAGGTAATGGATTCTCCCAAAGAAAAATTTCTTTATGATACTATTGCATATCTTAAGAATGCTTTGGTTAGGTCAAAAACTAAGGTCAAGGGGCTAAAGGAAGAAATTAGGACCCTTAAGGAGGAC
This sequence comes from Boesenbergia rotunda, assembly GCA_024364735.1. NCBI lineage: Eukaryota > Viridiplantae > Streptophyta > Magnoliopsida > Zingiberales > Zingiberaceae > Boesenbergia > Boesenbergia rotunda. Next base: position 272,096 of record JAGFNQ010003224.1, on the reverse strand, counting down.
AAAGAGGAATCATGTGATGTAAGTAAAGTGAATGAGGAGAACATCAAATTAAAGGAGGAAGTTGTTGATCTAAAGAAGCGCTTAGAGAAAATCTCAATTGGATCAAAAGGACTTGACTTGCTCCTAAATAGTCAAAGGGTTGCCTATAGGAAGGCCGGGCTAGGATATAAAGATAAAGAAGTCTCCTATATTTCCCTTGTAAATAGAAAAGGATCATCCAAGAAAAAGGGTGTCAAGGGTAATGTGAAACAAGTGTGGGTTCCAAAGAAGGATGTAAAAAAATGCAAAGGGTTCAAACCTTAAGGGCAAGGTAAAACAAACATGGGTGCCTAAGAAATACCTCAAAAATGTTAGTGACTCAAACCTTTGGGTACCTAAGAGTGATGTGTTTTATGTTGTCTAGGTAAAAGAAAAGAAGGACACAAGCATGTGGATCTTGGATAGCGGATGTTCAAGCCACATGACCGGGGATGTGAGCAAATTTTCAAAAATCAAATACACAAAGAAAGGGAAGGTGTTCTTTGGAAATAGTGGAATTCTAGGAATTTAGTATTACTTGATCCCTTAGCATGGAGGCACTTAAATACATCTCACAAGGACTGTAGGTTGGCTTGATTGTGTTTTCACTTTGCTATATTGTGGGATGCTAGGGGATGATGCTCATATTTCACTTGTGCTTGTGGCATGTTGATGAAATATCATGTGTATCAATATTGAATGTTAAATACCAACCATGGGGAAAGCAAATGCTCAATTTATGGATATCTTGCCCATCGATCATGGTTGGACATTTTAAATGGCTTAAAACCATATCTGGGGTGTATTCATGCTAGTGTGTAATCAACCTCTATAAGAATTCAAATCAGATCTTGAGTTTGGTACAAAGTGTATCAAATAAGTTCACTTCTCGAGGTTGTACCAAACTCCTAAACTATCTTGAATTTTCATGTTGCACTATTTTTCCTTGATCATACATGGTGTAGGAAAGATGTCTGCAAAATTTCAAGATTTTTCGAATTTTCTAGAATTTCTACGACATTTCTGAAATTCACCAAAGAGGGCTGAAATTCAGCCACCAGTCGACTGACTCAGATACCAGTCGACTGGTGGCAGGCGACTGGGGGTCGACTGGGAGGTCGACCGGGATCTCTGTACGCAAGAAAAACTGAAGGGCAGTCGACTGGGAATACCCTAGTCGACTGGAGCCAGTCGACTGGGACCATCCCAGTCGACTGGACTGGCGATTTTTTATATAAAGGGGCACTCGACCGGTCGCCTAAAACCCTAGATCTACTTCTCCTCTTCGACGCCCCTTCTCTCTTTGAGCTTGCTGAACTTCCCCAACCCCTCCAAGCCCTAGGTTTTGCTCCTACTCCATCTTCTCCATCCCTTTTGAGTGAGATTAGGGTTTGTAAAGGTGTTGCTTGGGCACCTATTGGCTTTTGGACGATTTTGCTATACCTTCCTACTCTCAACCATCATGGAACGAAGGGTTAGGCAAAAACGTCTTGCATCCAAAAAGGGTAAGAGTAGCTCCCAGCAATCCCCTCCACCACCTCGTCGTCAAGGAGAGGGAAGCTCCCAGCAACCCTCTCCTCCTAGACCGGGGTTGCGTGTGCCTAGGTTCTACTCTGCGGCCGCTCAAAGAACGTTTGAAGATACCGAGTTCCATTTGATGGATTGCCGGTATCTAAATCGTTCATATTTTCAAGAGAGAACCCCACACCTCATTGAAATAATTGACTACTACCACCTAAACAAATTGACTGGATGCAAAATCGATGTCAATGTCACACTCCTTAAGGAATTTTTTGTAAATTTACGTTCCATAGGTGGTCATTAGCACAACCTTGAGTCTACTGTAGGGGGAGTAGTGATTGAGTTCAATCCTGACAGTCTTCGTCACTTTCTACAGTGTCGTGAGTCGGCCAACCCATTTACATGCTTTCCGACCATGCCTGGCCGCATTACGGGTTCTTTCTCTCATGTCACCGTCGATCTTATTCATCGCCACTATTTTGGCCGTCCTCGACCCATCACGTCGAACATCTTTGAGCATACAAACATGGGGGTAGTCCAGTACATATGGTATCGCATCATTCTAGACTGCATTCTCCCTCTTGTCACCCGGGGACGGTCTGTCATTCGACTCCCACATCTTGTTATGATGTATGCTCTTGAGCAGCATTTTGACATAGACGTTGCCCTGCATGTCTTTCTTTCCATCCTACACTTTTCAGGTCCGATCCAGGGAAAACTCTATCTGCCTTTTGGCCACATTTTGACAGAGTACTTTGCATCCAAAGGAATTGATACATCTAGGGGTGAGATTAAGAAACTATCCCCTCAATATAGTCAACTAGGGGAACTGCATCTTAAACTCGCCAAGATTGTCTGTCATGGGGGAGTCATGATGTGGAAGGCTCAGGTTCCTCGTCATGCTGTTTTAGTGGCCGAGGAGGACGCCCCTGCTGTACCTGAGGATGCCGCTGGAGCTGCGGATGCCGCTGGAGCTGAGGATGCCCCTGGAGATGCTCCTATGCCTGATGCTCAGTACCCCGACTCTCTTGTTGAGCGGGTTACACATTTGGAGGAGATGGTCGGCCAGGGCTATCAGGAGTTTCGTGACTTTCGTCAGGCGACATATGACCGGTGGACCGTGGAGGATCAGCGTCACATCATCTATGACCAGCGTCAGCTGGAGATGTATGAGATGCTACGTGCTATGCAGATCTCTCATCAGTATCCTCCACCTCCTCCGCCTGCCGACGAGTAGATTGAGTTGCCTTTTGCATTTCCTGGCGTCGAGACTTGTTTTATTACTCCATATATTGTATCTCGGACGCAGGTCTTTCTGGTTGATGTATTTGGATGACACTTTATTTACCTGGCTATGGTTGATTTCACTTCTGTTTATGTGTTTTTAGTTATGTAAAAACTCTATTTGCAGTTATGAAGTAGTTTCGTCATTTTGGGTTGGTGATCATATGAGTTGTTTTGGATTATGTTTGATACTATATTCACTTTGGCAGTGTAAAATCTATACTCTTATTTTTCTTGCTGCCATCAGCCCTATTTATGATCAGTATGAGTTTTTAATGGCATAATGGATTAAGGGGGAGTCTCCTTGTTGGTTAAGAACAAGAGTCTTATTTATGACCATATCCATGTATTCTTGGTAATCATTGATCATGAATCTTAAATTTGCCTTGAACACATTTCCTAATCCCCATAGAATGGCAGAGCATAGGTCTTTTATTGATGGCTATAGTTGGTGCCTAGATTGATACATAGTTTCATGAGTATCAAGTTATTTCTGGACTTTTCAAACTTTGTATCAAACCACTATTTCAAGGTGCATATATTTTTCAAAATATTTTTCATGAATAGTGGGTAACTTAAGAAATGTTGGGGTGAAATTTTAGAATTTTTCGATCACTGTACATTTATTTCTGCATTTTTGAATTTCGGGAGCTGAAAACTGCATTTATCAGCTACTAGTCGACTGGCACTGTACCAGTCGACTGGTAGCAGTCGACCAGAGGTCGACCGGGTGACTCTGTTTTGTGCTGAAATTGAAGTTTTGTCCGTCCTTTGAACCCTGTGAGTTCTCTGAACACGCAAGGTTGTTACGTTATGGGAAGAGGCTCAGATTCTTTTTTTTAATCTGTATTGATGGCTAAGAATTGTTGTTGTTGCCTTCAAAATGAATCAAGGACATTATTGGTGCAATGATCTAAGGGGAGCAAGGCTTTAGGGGGAGCAAGTCTTTAACGGGTACATGTCTATCAAGGGATGGTAGATTCCATTATCCAAGGAGGAGAATTACTAGGGTCAATCTTGACTTATCTCATGACTCATTCCTCGCTTGAGTGTTGTCACTCCCTTTTGTGATTTTTGTCAAAAAGGGGGAGAAATAGATTAAGTTAGCTCTTAATCGTGATTATGTGTTTTTGATTATATGAAATGTTGCATGATTATATTCATATGCTTATCTTTATATGCCTCATGTTCATGTATCATTATACTTAAAGCATGTTGTGATATTTAAAGACCTAACTTAAATGAGTTTTGCCAAACATCAAAAAGGAGGAGATTGTTGGTGCAATCTTGCTCCAAGTAATTATGGTTTTCATGTTTGGCTAAACAAGTTTAAGTTAGGCAATGTTTTGTGTTCTAACTTGTGTGCTTTGAGTAAGCAGGAAAGTCCAGGTGGAAGACTTGGCAAGGGAAGTCCAAGAAGAGAGTCTTGGCAAAGGAAGTCCCGGAGGTGTGACCTCTTGGCAAAAGGGAGACTTAGTATGACGAAGCCGATGGAAACACTTCAAGCAAGTGCAAGGATGAGGAGTCATGGACTCGGAAGCATCCAAGAGAGGCACAAGGCTTGTGGAAGGTGGTTGAAGGCGTGAGTCAAGACTAAGGGATGAAAAGGGAAGCTGAAATGTGATTTCTCAGCTTCATCAGTCGACTGGTAAGTTGTCAGTCGACTGGGACCGCAACACACAGAGAATCGGGTCGACCCAAGGAGGGTCGACCAGTCGACTGCCAGTCGACTGGAATTGGTTCCAGTCGACTGTCTCCAGTCGACTGGTCCTGTACCAGTCGACTGGAGGTCGACCGTTGCGAAGGCGGCTGAGGCACTCATTGCATATTTTGTAGCCATTGAAGCCTACCAGTCGACTGGAGGTCGACCGTTGCGAAGGCGGCTGAGGCACTCATTGCATATTTTGTAGCCGTTGAAGCCTACCAGTCGACTGGTAAGTGAGCAGTCGACTGGAGTCGCGGACGAAGATATAAAACCTAGTGTTTTATCTTGGAGAAAGTTAGGGCTTTCCTTGGGTACGAAGTGTGTGATCATTTTAGAGCTCTCCAAGCTTCACAACTCTCTCAATCTCCTCCTCCAAGCTTTCATTTCATTTGTAAGAGGAGGGAGATCATTGTGTTAGGGTTTCTCCACCTTCAAGTGTGATCTTGAGAAGGAGAAGTTCATAGTGAAGGATTTTGTGTGGTGTGTGTGGATCCTTGGATTAGTTACCTTGAAGAGGTGGATACCAAGTAAAATCAGTGAGTTAGTATTGATTTCTTTCCTACCTTCATATTTCTATTTGTATTGCTTCCGCTAACGTGTTTGTAGGAGAGAAAAATCGAAAGATAGCTATTCACCCCCTCTAGCTAGGGCAAAGATCCTAACAATCGTGACATTATATCAGCAGTTAGAAAAGTGTACACAAACGCGCATCATGCTTTTTGTTACCACCATATGTCTTGTAATACGGTAACTGATACTGGAAGTAAAGCAGCTTTAGGTTTGTTTTGGGCAGTAGTACGAGCAAACACAACACTCCAATATGATCTCATAATGCAGTCAATGCTTGAAAAATATCTAGATGCCCATAAGTGGCTTCAGAACATTGGCCCTAAAAGGTGGGTTAATGCACACTTTACTGGGAGAAGGTACAGAATGTTAACCACGAATTGTGTGGAGAGTTTAAATGTTTTGTTCAAGACTACACGTGAACTTCTCATAAACAGGTTAATTGATAATACAAGAAGAAAGGTAGCTCAATGATTTTTAATCGTAGAGAGGAAGTCTCAAAATGACATGTTGCTTTGACACCTCATGCTACAAAAGAAATGGATTCAAGGAGAGAGAAAGCTAGAGCAGATAAGGTTCACCCTTACTCTCAATCAGAAATGGAAGTAGAGACATGGGGCACTTCATACATTATTAATTTGGAAAAAAGATATTGTCAATGTGGGGAGTTTCAAAATTCAGGACTCCCTAGCTTGAATACATGGATATTTAGTCTTATGTTTTACAACACATGTCCCTCAGAATATTAACTATGACATCAAATCTCATTTTCCTCATGTCTCCTTGTTTGAAATCCATTTTCTCATCGTATAGGAGACATCAAACGTATTGCTTCAGAAAAAGGCATAGTCCACGCTGAAATTAACATCAGTAATTTTGATTTCAATCAGTGGATTTATAAAATACTTTTAAATCTAAACTCATCCACATTTACTTACCTATATTCTTGTTGGGGACAATTTAGTCTGACGGAGGCCCATTTGTCCAAGGGATGATGACTTTGTAGATATAAATGAATAGCCGTAAGTTGCTCGCGTGTATATTGTTTTAGTTCTTTTACCTGTAATTAATATCATGAATTGAAGATTTACCATCAATGACATTTTATACTAAATGATTAACATATAAATGAATAATGGTTGCTCATCGCCGAGTCAAATTCATTCTTATATTTACGACCACTAGCAAGAGAATTTAAATAATTGAAAGTCGTTGATTCTGTATCCACCGCCAATAAGTGAAAGTGTGCATTATCACTGCACAAAGGTATTAAAATATATCTAAACCCTTAATCTATCATATTTGTCTTCATCACTTATTGTAGGGAAAACTTTCTTGAGGATCTTATTGATGACTAAAAAAATGCATAGACAAAATTATTAATAACCAAATCATAATATTAGGTCTACTACAATATATCATCTAAATTCATTTAGATCACTTACTGTGAAGAAGGTTGAACAATATATTGACTTGTTGTATGACCTACCACATGCAGGTGCTCCCTTAAATAGAATTTTACAAAAGGCATCAATTACCTCGCCTTTTGTAAAAACCTCTCCATTCATGACAGATAAGAATGAATGCATATTCAAAGCAAAAGGTCCATCCTCCCAAATAAATTCAGTTGCCAACCTGCCAAGTTAATCGATAAGATTATATATTAAAGAGCAAGATATATTAACTAAACTATGTGTCCTAACTTACTTTAGGTTCTCCAGTTTATTTATCAGTTCGGCCACATATTTATCTTGATTTTTCTTCTTTGAATTCATAAAATGTTTCTTCACAAACTACATCGATAATTTTTAAAAACTAATTAATGACCAAAATCAATAAAATTGACCTATTTTATATGAAAGTAAATCACATACATCAATGCCTTGTTGCCTCATTTTGTAGAGTTCTATGTCTTTTCAGACATTACTTCCATTATAGTTATGCTTTCTCTTGCTTCATTCATATCATCCTCACTAACTTTCCTTTTTCCCTTATCTATAACATCTGATATTTGTTTCTTGCTCCGCTTCCCCTTAGGTAATAGTCGGTGTCATAATAGACTATCAATTGGAGTACCCCTGTAATCATACCGACTTCAGTCACGTCCTCTCCTTGTTCTAGAAGTTACTGGTTCAGAAAGATGATCGACTACAGGATAGCTTGCTTAAGCCTCCATGTTTTTTTTTCAATTATTGCAAGTAATTCCTTAACCCTTTCATTCAAGCAAATGTTCTCCTCTGTTAGCTCCTTGATTCGGTTGTCATTAAGAATGTAGTCAGCACATTGCCTTACAACTTCTGTGTCATCTCCTTATGATGTCTCCATTGGCCGTGGAATGTCATCACCGATATCAAGGTTCTCAAACAATGTTTTTTTTTCATTTAGGTTAGGAATTATTTCAATCATCAACTGTCAATTAACAAGTATAATAATGTTACCGGCTCCATATCAAACTAGCATAGGTCACAGTTCAGAATAATTACCTCTTCAGGCGAAAGTCGGTCGACAAGGGCCCTCACCCTACTAATATGTGAAGGAATATTCCTCCACTTATTTATTCGGGGTCCTTGAACATTGTATCGTTATTGAATTGGTACATGCTCCAAAAACCATGCCTACACCAAATGTTACATACAAATACATTAACGACAACAAAATATTATAAAATTTAACAACAAAATTCTACTCACTGCCAAAAGGCCAGCAAATTCCTTTAGATAAGGGAGGTTGGTGCTGATGTGGTATCTCTGATTTGATGAAAATAAGTTCCCAATCTTAGGTAATTGTGGAGACAAAAATTGATGGATGACTTCAACCCAGTTGAATCTACCAAGATTCTCATAATCATCTACTATATCAACAAGACCTAGAAGGACTTTATATGTACTAGATGAAAATAAAACATAAACAAATATATATAAAATATAGAATTTACACACTAATACAATATGATCCTCTGATTGAACACTTTTAGCATAATATTTAAGTAACTCCTCATTCTTGTTCTGGTAGGTTATTTTTCTTTTGAGAAGTAAGTAGGATAGAGGTCACCCGAAGCTTTAGTTGAATTAATAGGGACTGAAACACCTCGGTCAACAATACCAAGTAACAATGCAACATCTCGTCGATGAACGCAACCGGTACACCTAATTTTTTTTAACTATTTAGTTATCTTCAAGAATATAAGTCTGAAATGAAATCATTTCAAGCCCACGTTGGCCTGAAATGATTTCATTTCAGGCCTACCGATGGCCTGAAGTCAAATAATTTCAGGCGCTCGATAGACCTGAAATGATAGGATTTCGGGTCTACTATAGGCCTGAAATGAAAACATTTCCGACCTAAGGAGGGCCTGAAATGAAAACATTTCAGACCCTCGGTTGGCTTGAAATGAAAAAATTTTAGGCCCTACGGCTGGAAGTGAATTCACTTCAGGCCTACGGAGGGCCTGAAGTGAAGGCCTGAAGTGAATTCACTTCAAGCCCTCCGTAGGGCCTAAAATTTTTTCATTTCTGGCCTACCGAAGGCCTGAAGTGAATTCACTTCAGGCCCTCTGTAGGCCTGAAGTGAATTCACTTCAGGCCCTCCGTAGGCCTGAAATGTTTTCATTTCAGGCCTACTCAGGGCCTGAAGTGAATTCATTTCCGGCCCTCCGCGGGCCTGAAGTGAAATCCACTGAAATGTAAAAATTAAAAGTATTTACATTTGTTAGTGTTTACAATTCAAAACTAAAAGTGTTACCTGCGAATCTAAAAACTTGCGAAGTTGAATCCCAACTTTCAAATATATTGACTAAAATTCCATGGATATGCTGCAATTCTTGTATGTCCAAGAAAACACCAAAGGGAGATTCTTTGATCTTCGCAATGTGCCAACTATGTAATATTTGAAATGTTTTAAAAAAATTCTTAAAGTGACCTATCATACTGCACCAATGTAGTAATTTTTGTCCACAGTCATCTGAAACCTACAGGTTATAAACATTACAAATTTATTAAGAACCAAACTCAAACATTTTCATATTTCACATATCAATATAAAATCATGCGCAAAAATAGTCTGTTTTGACCTATTCCACTCATTAACATACCTTGGTGAATAATGCTAAGGGAGAAGACCCTGCAACACCCACAGACCTTTTTTCTGTTATTCTGAAATTAATGAAGTGCAGAAACCCTAACTGGAGATTGTCGATCACTGTCGACTTCCACGCAAACCCCAAAATTTGCCTGAGGGACACACAAACAATCTTGCTTAGAGTTTTGGTTAAGGGGAGGGATTGGGGGATGAGCTCGCGACTATCATAGCTAGGGCGCCCAAAATCTTCTCCAACTTCGGCAACGACAAATAGAATGTTGCGCTGAGAGAAAGAGGAGAAAAAGTCTATACCTAGGCCCATTCGAACCACAAAATATTATTTTAAATTGAAAAAATTGATAAAGTGGTTCGGATGTCTCGAATTGTGAAGTGAGAAAGACAAATCTTGGCGGGAGGGGTATAAGAGGAACATCACTACAAAGGATGTGCCCTTTGATAAAAAAAGAAACCCAATACTCTTTTTGATAAATACTAATTCTCAGGTACGTCTTTTGGTAAAAAGTCGAATATTTTTTTATATAATCATCTGTTCAATTTTTTAATAATGATGATAGGTAAATCGGATGGGACGCTCAGATCGACCTTTTGCCAAATCTACAGATGCCACGCAGCCAAAATGGCTCCCCAAACAAACCTTTCCACTTCGAGGGCAGATCCTTTGTCTTAAAAAAAGTCACTGTCCCGTCTGTCTCGCTCCCCGACGACGGTCGGCGAGTATCTGATCGTCGATCTGACACCTCCGGCTGCGACCGCCGCCCTAAACAAAATTATATTCTGGGGGTACGGTGAACCTGTTAGGATCGTCGTAATTACGATCTCGCCGGATTCACCGTCGAATCCGACGAGATTGCAATTACAGCGATTCCGACCAATTCATTATTCTTCTAGGATATTATTTGATTCGGTACGATGATTAAAATTTATCGATGATGTCCGATCGACGATCGAATGTTTTACCGGTCGTCATTGAAGAACGAGACAAGCATAATTTGTTTGAGAAAGAGGATCCCAATTTCTCCCCTTCATCTCACCCATCACCAGACCAGTTCCCTAATAAATGGAGGAATACAGGAAGCCGGATCCAACTCCGTCCCTACGTGCCAGAAAGAGACATACACCACCGATTACCTGACAGGTTATTGGAGTAATGTCACGGGCTCCGCAGGGGTCCCAAGTCTTCGTCTATCAAGTACTCACGAGACGCGTGGTCTTTTGATTGGCCGGAATGCTTCGAACCGACCTAGGCGCCTCATCCTCGTCCTCCTTCAACCCTGTTATTATTACCACCGCGAGCGAGGAAGCGGGCGCGTCAGATCGCGATTCTAGGGTTAGGGTTTTCTCCACCTCCGCTCCTCACTCACTCCTTTCGATCGGGGTTTCCCTCTCTAACGTCTGCAAGGCCCGATCGGGCCGCCGGCATCCTTTCCTTCTCCATTTGATGCATGGATTCCGGCACCCTTGCTGCCGCTGGCCTGGACGATGGAGTCGGTGAGAGTCGCCGGTGGGCGGATTGCAAGGTCTATACCCGCAGGAACCGTTCCAAGAAGAACCCTCCAACCGAGGCCGAGGACCCGCACCCGTCGTCCCGTGAAACCCTAGCAGAGAACCCTCAGCCCTCATTACTTAAAACCTTGGATGAAAACCCTCAGCCGTCATCCCGTGAAACCTTAGTGACGACGACGACGACAAAGACCAAGGGCGACCTTCAATCCTCGCTCCAGCAGCCGTCGGCGGAGCCTCCATCTGGACATCAGCTTCAGGTCAGCCTCCGCTCCTCGTCGGATAACGAGCCTTGCAGTGTCAACCTTCCATGCCCGGAGGGAAAGGCCGTGCTTGCCTGCAAGGCCAATGCCTTCCAAGAAAATGGCTCTTTGGAGAACCGGAAAGACGAGCCGCCACAGCAGGAGGTACGGAAGATCCGGAAGAAGCTCCTTGCTGATCTGGGTCAGGTGAGGGATCTTTTCAGGAGGCTCGAGGCCCGTCACTCTGAGCTCTTTGCTGAGCGTGTGGATTGTGATGGTGGAGCTCCTTCTCAATTCTCAGTTAACCATGGAAACATTACTATGTCAAGGAAGAGAGCGGCAACCCTTGTGGAGACTGTTCTGGTGGACCCTCCTCCATCACACTCCCAGTTCAACATCCCAGTGCTTCCCAGTGTCAGTGCAAGGAACAGCATGGCTGACTCAATGCTGGTGGATGAGATATTTTCTGCCCCTGTTGCAACCGGTGGCGGTGCACGTTCCCAACTTTCAGTGAACCATGCAACGACACCTGTGACGATGAAGAGAGCACCTTCAATATTTGATGCTGTTCCAACCAGCCCTGCTCTTCTCCCTTTTCAACCTCGTCCTCGACTTAGCATTGTTGTGCCACATGGTACTGGTTCAAGGAACAATGTCAGTGAATTGTCCTTTCAGAAGGAGAAGAGAACACCTAAGGCCAACCAATACTTTCATAGTTCAGATTTCATCTTGGGTAAGGATAAGATTCCTCCACCAACATCTCTGAAGAAGTCCAAGGCCAGCAAAAGCAGGAAGAATTTGGCAGAATCAGATTACAAGACATCACCTGAGAAGAAAATATATTCTACTGCCTTCAAGAGTTGTCGGGCATTGTTGGAGAAGCTCATGAAGCACAGGTTTGGATGGGTGTTCAACAAACCAGTAGATGTTGAAGCCCTTGGTCTCTATGATTATTTCTCAATCATTAAACACCCAATGGACTTTGGCACTGTAAAATCTCGCCTTACCGATAACTTCTATGAAACTCCTGAGGAATTTGCAGCAGATGTTAGACTTACTCTGCGGAATGCAATGACATATAATTCCGTGGGGCAGGATGTTCATGTCATGGCACAGCAACTGTCCAACATCTTTGAGGAAAGGTGGTTTGTGATTGAGACTGAGTTTACTGATCAATTGCATCAGTTATATTCAGTCAATAGAAAAAGGGCTTCTCTTGTTAGGGGAACTCTTGAAAGGTCAGACTCCACAATGCATCCAATTGTTGTTGATTTGAGAAAAGAAGATAATCAGTATCACAATTTTGGCCGGCCTGTGCCTCTAAAGAAGCCAAAGGCTAAAGACTTGTACAAGAGGGAGATGACATTGAAGGAGAAGCAAACTTTAAGTCGTCACTTGGAGAGCCTGCCAGCAGAGAAGTTGGATTTGGTTGTGGAAATTATTAAGAAGAGGAACTTTGCTTTGAGTCAGCATGATGATGAGATTGAAGTGGATATTGATAGTGTGGACACAGATACACTCTGGGAACTTGATAGATTTGTTTCAAATTATAAGAAGACATTAAGTAAGCATAAAAGGAAGGCAGAGCTGGCAATGCTAGCTAGGGCTGAGGCAAAGCACCTTAACCAAGAAATGTTAAGTGGAGGGGTAAGACTTCAGAGTTGAATTGGAGATATATAATCTTCAGTGATCCTAGTTATATGTTCCTCTATTCATTTGTGACAGGATCCTGATCCAGTTGTTACTTCTTCGGTACAGCAAACTGAAAAAGGTATGAAACTAATTTAGGGTTTTTGCTGATTGTTATTGGTTGTTTTTTCATATTGTGTTGACTAACTTGCTCATTTATTTGTCAAGAGTTAGACCAGAACAATGCTGCTGCTCATCTAGCTGTTGCAGGACTGAACAACGGTGCTGATGCAAATGGATCAAGTAGTTCCAGTGAATCTAGCAGTGATTCAGGCTCCTCTGATAGCGGTAACATTTTGATGCAATTCTGTCAAATTGCTAAATTAAGTATATTTTTTGTTTTCCAATTGAAAATGCATGATATGGATGAAAATTGAATTAGGTTTTGTTTTTGATTATATGGATGGACTTATACTTTTTATTGCAGACCCTACTGTCAGATTGCTATATTAGTGATTTTTTTTTTCTTGTGAGAATACTTCATATATGTAGCTATTGTATCTTGTTGGTTTTAATTGTGTACATTTTTGAACTTATACTCTCTATTTTCAGACTCTGACAGTGAAAGCTCCTCGTCGTATGAATCAGATGTGCCACATTGATCTTGAACATGAAGTAAAATAGCTTCTATGGAAGGTACGAAGTGTTTTGTAGCTTGGATTACAATCACAATATCATTATTTTACTGGGGCTACAAATTTTAATAATATGTACTTTTAGATTTATTATCTGCTTTTGTTCTGAACGTACCTGCACATGTTTTTCCATTAGACTAATTTTGTTGAAATTCACCTTTTTTTTATATTTTATCCCTGCTCAATTTTTCTGAGTTTTCTTGCACATATTTTTTAATTAGAGTATAATAACTCTTTTGGATATGTTTCCCTATTTTTTGTTTCATCTTTGGTAGGCTCATAACTATGCACTTTGCAAACCTTCGTGCGGTTATGGAAATTATTACTTTGTGCCATCTTTCCTTTACTTATGCTAAGGCATATATCAAATAATATTTGTTGGAAATCCTCATTTACCAGGGACAAGTATATGAATTGTCCTTTTAAATTATATCCACTCACATAGAACGTGATTTTTTCATGTGTTTGTTTTTCATTCATAATTGTAAGATTGCCAATCCGTACATGGATCCAATTTAGTTGTGCAAGGGGATTGGTTGTTGGGCGGGATCTGATTTTTTCTGGAGATCTCAATCAAATGATCCCAATCCTAATGTTATCAAAAAGGCCGGAAATCATCAAATTTTGTGGAAATATTGAAGGTGATAAGAAGAAAATAAGCAACAGGAACATGTAAATTCTAGAGGCAAGACTACAGGAGCAACCGTAGAGTAGTGGAGGGTGTTCCAATGTCAGGGAGGAGCCGGTAGAAGGAGCGGGGAAGGGTTTGTGTGAATTGTGAGAACAGAAACGTGGGGAGAGGGGATATGTGTAGCGTGGACAAGCAAACTTTCATAAAGTAATGTTTTATAATAATAATTTAGTATTTTAGTATAATTAAAATATTAAAGAAATTTTAATATTATGTAGTAACAATTGTAAACTATAAGATGTATTGATAATGAGAATATAATAAATGATAAAAATTTGATATACGAATTAATCAATTTCATATCAGTTTGATGCATTAGTAATGGTAATTTAATAAAATTTGTTAGCAATTGGATATTCATGTGATTGATACAGCATTATATTAATTATTTGGTGTAATATATAATTGAGATTTTTTATTATATAGGAAACATATATTAGAAAATAGCAATCTGATAGTGTATAGTACTATTGATATATTAATCAATAATTGATGAAATTATCTCAGCATTGATGAGGAATAATTTTCATTATTCTTAAGATTTTTTAATTTTTCTTCTGCATACAGAAAACAATTTTTCCTTGTATCTAAACATTTCTAGGTCCAATTCCATCATTCCAGTGTGCCAATAACATGATGATAGCTGGATTAGCGAGTATGAAACCACGAAAAAATGTGGTAATTTAATGTGAGGTGTAAAAGCCTTGATGGTTTTTCAGGTGCTTGGCTAGTGTTCTTTGTAAATCATAACAATGGACCAAAATTTCTGTAAGTGTTTTGGAAAGTGTGTTTGAATTTAAAAGGCCAATCGTATAATTTAGTGTAGCAGATTTCTGAATATTGTTAACTGGCACACACAGGAAGGTTAGGTCATTCAATAACTTTGTGTTGTATGCTTCAATTCTGATTTTACACTTCCTTCCAACTCGATTGTTACATCTCGCCTTAGGCAAATCCTCTTCAAAATAAACGAGATTTTAAAGAAAAATTGAAAATAAGTTAAAACTAATAATAAGACGAGTCAGCAGGCTTCAACTTCATCGTCTCTTGCCTTCTACCCCGAGTCTGGGTGGGATGTTAGAGGGATAATATACATTATGGCCATGCTTCCATCATCCTTTCCCAGCAAGTTGCAATGTGGATTCCCTTCCCACCTTTTCCTCTTTGATTTCATCTTTTCACCCCAGTAAATATGATTCTAAAGTCCTTATAAATTTCCATCAATATAATAATGATAAACTACTTGTAAAAAGGACTAAGCACGTCTTATTGACAAAGATTTACCTTTGACCATTTGTTTAAATTTGTCTGTGCGCATACAAGCTGTTTGCTCTTAGCAAATATTTGAATATATTGCTTCTTGTTTTGATTCATTCAGAATGCATTATTATAATACCATTCTCCTTGTAGGTTGCAGATATCAAGGCTTTGTGATTGTGTGGATGAATTGCTTCCCAAGTTTTTCATATGAATTTGCCTAAAAACAGGTGATCTCTCTCTGTAAGTTGTATGTTTGTACCCTTGTGAAACTGGTCTTATATCTGTCTCTTGTAGTTGGACAGGGATGCTAACTTCCACAAATTGGGTTTTTTTTTAATTTTTTTAGATGGGACAGTCTAAAGCAGTTTCATCTGCATATATTTGTACAGAAAGATTTGTGATTTGTAGTTTTAGAATGACAGGTTCATTTATCTTCTTCATTGCACAGTTTGTGTACCCGGGCAGTTTCTTCTGCATGTATTTGTGCAGCGATTTGTGATTTGTAGTTTTATTGACAGGTTCATTTATCTCCATTCTTTTCCAGTTTATGTAAGAGTTTTCTAACTTAATCATGTGTAGGCTTCCTGACCCATTTAGCATGTCGTTCAGAGAACCCTCGAACAGTTGAGGTATTGTTTGCATGTTTTCTGAGCTTGAGAGGTGAAATGTTGGGCTACTGGTGTCAGCCCTCTGCATGTTTGAGGTTCTATTTAAATGTCGGGAAGTTGCAAGTCAAACAAATTGCCAAGGAATAGTTTTAGTTCATTACCCCAGCAAGTAGGCGCCAGCTTGTCTTGATGTAGGCAGCTTGAGTTGTGTATCTTGACTTGTTTCAAGACTTGTCTCCTCCATGAAATGAGCATGCTCGTGGGCTGATCACTTTCGGAAGATGCATATATCACGGTGTAATAATTTCCTGATGTTAAACTAGCTCCGGCTATGTGGTCAGTTATTTTTATTTTTATTTTTACAATTATATTTTTCTTTGGCCAATTTACTTGTGCCAGCCATAGATTTTCATTTCAACGGTGCACGGAGCCAGTGAAATTACTCACCTGTATTGGACTTGAACCCTCATATATAAACCACTGTTTAAGATTGGGTTGCACAATTGTATGTTGTTTTTTTTTCCTACAGTATTCCATTAGGCTTTTTTGACGTACTTTTCAAAACTGATTCCGTGTTAAATTTTGAAAGTTGCTAGTATTCATGATTAAAGCTTTGGAAGGCACTGGTTCAATTTTTACTACATATGATATGCACTGGGTGTATATATACAGAAAAGAAACGGGCTTGCTCCAGCTGTTTTGTTTCAGTTGGGTTGCTTTTCTTTTTTCGACGGAATCAAATCGTTTTGAGTGTTTTTGGTCTTTGGATTTGGATGGAGCTTGTTTGTACTCTTAATAACTTTGTATACGTGAATTCCCTTGATGCTCTTCTTGCCCCTCTGTTTCTTAGTGCTGTTTATGTAAAACAGCAATTAAAACTGGGCTTGCTACTCATAAAGGTAGTTCGAAATCTGGCCATTTTTGGATGTTTGCTCTGCAACTTATACAATTTTTAGAATCACTCTCCGTTATGAGAAACATGCATCTTTTGCATTAAAAGCCATGATCTAAGCCGTTGTAAATTTGATCAATGGTGTGGCGTTGACCGATAATTGCGTTTGTAGCTAGTGAGGAAGGCGTTCGGAGTTGCTTACTCTGCTGGGCTTAGTTTAAACCGTTGCAGTTCTCCGACTTGAAGAAGGGTTTTTGTGCCTGAGGTGACTTGAGGTTTGGCCTGTGGTCGGCCTAACTTCAATGTGTCACATCGAACATATAAAAACTTACTATTCTTTTATAGCTATAAAAAAACAAAAATCTACTTGTAACTTTATTGGATCTGATATTATTAAATTATACACCTTTATTTATTATTTTTTTAGTTAATATAGTTAGGTATAGTTTTCATTTAATATGGGTCCCATCCACATTTTCAATTTCGGGAAAAAAACTTTAAATTATCATTATTTTAAAATAACAACCTCAAACTTTACGTCCCCTCTGAAATTTTTAACTCGACGAATATTGAGTTTGCTAATGAACAGCCCTCGATGGGTATGGCTGCAGAGTCACTTGAAAACATAGTCACCGACTTAACAGACTTGATGCTAAGTGACTAGGTTTTTAAGAAAAACCATGACATGATAAATCATATCAAAATCCAATCGTAGGATGCGAGAGGTGAGGCCATAGTACGGCGGAGGCTCTAAAAGCCTGAGTCCTCAAATTCAATCCCTCGCCGCATGTGGATAATTTTTCGAATTTATTCCAATGTCATAAGTTTTCTGTGATTCTTTATCCAAACTAAACATTTCTTGGATTCTCTATCAAGTCTCGTTTAATGCAGACAATTTCATTATCTCTGTATTTCGAGTTGCGATGGATTGTGTAGCAGTTTTTTTCTAAATAATTAGAATATAAATATTTTTTACTTTCTCATAGAAGATATCCTTATTTAAATTTTAGTGAATGGCATTTTATTATTTATCGAGAATCGTTCTAAAATTATATTTAAATAATAGAGACTCTTTATGTCACCATAGTGATTTTCACCGATATGATATTATGATAAGATATACATTTTTATATCAAAAATCTTAATGCTAGAGTGAATTTGCTATACTTCAGAAAACTAGGGATGTGCATTTCTGTCGACACAAACTCAATGCTGTAATCATTATCTTACTCACAATGTAACAAGAATCATCTGTGGCAGCCTTTTGACGCCATTATATAATAAAATTTATAATAATAATAAAAAAAAGAACATGCGATACACATCTTGTTGCCCTTAGAAAACAGCTGTTTGTGGCTTTACTGTATGAGAAGCTATTTTTCTTGCAGCCTGATCACCAGCAAGAATGCCTTCACCTTTGCTCAGGAATTATGCCTTCTGTTCGACATTTAAATGACCTATTGAACATCCTCTAACAAGCTTTACTTGTTCCACAAAACATTTAATCTTGATTCTCACATTCCAATAAACACTCACAATCTATGTTATCGAATCAAATTTCACACTTGTTTTCAAAACAGAAAACACAAAATCTTAAATAGGAAATAAAGGAATGCACGGCAAGCGTTTACCTAAACAGATACAAATCATGCACACACATCTTGCAATCGATTGACCTCAGCAATGCCGCTTTTACAGCAGAGGCAACAGTCCTTGCAGTCCTGAAAAAATAACGTTAGGAACAGCCACGACAACCATAGTACAAGAAACATAAGAACACACGCAGGCATAGAAAACATGCTTTAATTGGAAGGAAAATCACAAAATGAAAAGTTGGGAGAAGCATTTGAAGCTCAGCCTACAAGCTTAGTGAGACTGGGTTTTGCCTGTTAGGGTCTTGTTCCATAAATATGGACTTATCATATAAAATGGTGTGCTACAAAAAAGTAATTTGGTTTTCTTAAACCAAATTTGATTTTAAATTCCACTGGTTACACGTCAAATATGGTGCGGTGTATCTAAGATGATGAGAAATATAAGAGACAAAACAAAAATAGTTCTGATTCAAAATTAAAGTGTTTTACTTTGGATCAATTAGCAACATGCTTAGGCTTGCAATGAGAAGTCGAGGTACCTGTGTTCCTAAAACTGCTTGAACCCTGCCTCATTCTACGTAGTACTTGGAACTGCAAGGTGGAACTCCATTTCCAGATGCTGGTTTCAATTCATATGTTAAATCCACGTTCATAAGCCGATGATTTTCCTTCGAGCGATGCATGGCAAAGGAAGTTTCAAATACATCTCCCTCATTGACTCTGAGAGTAGGTTGCAAAAGGAATACCTGGCCAAATATTTACAATAAAAAATAATGATGGTAATGCACCTAAATTCAAAAAAAAAGGGACTAGTTAAGCCCATTGATTGCATTTTCTGCCACTGAAGGCAAATGAGGGAGGCAAAAGGAATTTTCTGCCCTCATTAAGTTCAGGTATCTGAACGGACAAATGGTATTCTGATCTTATCATATACAGATAGGATCAGATAGAAGAGATGAGTCTTATTTAGTCAAATCAAAAGAATGTTTGCAGGCTCCACTCATGATGACCAGTGTCATTTTATCCTAATAGGAAATCATTTGAAAGCCAATTAGATTGTATATAACCTATAGGTCATTGTGCTTAAATTCACAAGAACTTTTTATAGAACAAGCTGCACTAATCAAAACCCACCAAGTTTTATATGCACTGGAAATCACTTAAAGAAAAGTTGGTATCACCAGGGCTTGTAACATATATATATATATATATATATATTATTTGCACAGGATGAAATAACCAACTTATGTGAAAGAAAATCTTAAAATGTCTCAACATAAAATGACAACTCAACCCAGACAAAAAGGTGAATTTGAACACAAACAAACCTGTTGACCCCAATGTGTAGAGTTCTCAACGCTGGGAGCTGTGGTCAACTCAATTTCATTCAATGCTGGATTTTGTGGGCTACCCTGGAGTAATTTAAATAGCATAGACATTAGAATATCTCTCACATCTACAAGAAATCTACTAAAACATAGTTAATGGTTCATACTCGGAAGTGAACATCAAACCACCCAGCTAAGGCAGACAACCTTGTCCTGTCTACATAAATAGAAGATGAGAACTTTGAGGAAACTGTGCGAATTTCATCTAATGTAGCAGTCAAACAATCAATTTGCTTGATAACCACTGGAGTGCCCACAATTTGTTCAGGATGAAGATTGCACCACAATGATGTCTGTAAGATTATTAAGAGAATATTAAAACTACAATTGGACTTAAATTACACACTTGCTTTAAGCATTTGCAGCAGTTCTAAGAAAGGTCAAAAGATCGTACGTTGAGATTCAAAGAGTTAGAAACATATATTTCAGAGTATATCAATATGAATATCACATAACAACGTTTCTTGTGTCAAAAAATTGAGAACAAGGGACCACCCTGATCAAACAGTTAGGAGATTACCCAAACCAAGCACAAGAAAGATATATAATGTCAGATGCTTTGGAATTAGGACTTAAAATCAAAAGGAACCTAAAATTCCCATGGTTTTTTTAAGTGAAAACCCTCTAGATAAAAAAGACAATGGTAACTACTTTAGGTAAATATTGCACATTTTGGTATTGGATGAGACTCGACAGTGGATGTATTTATGTCAAGCAAAGTTTAGGTTGCCACAATTTGTATTTGTCCAACCAAATCAAATTACATAATACAGTGCTATCAAATTGCATGTCATTTTTTGCTAATAAAAAAATCATGTAAAAGAATACTATTCAAATTTTTTGAAAAGAATTTTGTATAAGTTAGTTAAAAGTTCTACAACGACCAACTATGATGTATGATTTATTAAAAAATTAATCTATCTAACAAATAAATCATTGAAATTGTATTCCACTCGAATATCCAAGTCATTGATATTTTGACTAGTTCATATGCTAGTGCCATCACTATACTTGCTACTTCTATTTTCAGCATAAATGAAATTGTAAGTGTAAATTTCCCTATAATCATTGATACTCCTCGAAATAGAGATACTTTAATATTGCCTTCATAATGAAGATAACTAACAACCTACTATGGGGGGTTTTAAAAACTGAATTCAGTATCATTACCTGTGTGATTCATTTTTGTAGACCCCTATTCAAATAAGTAAAAACACTAATTTCTAGTTCACTCAAAAAAAAAATCATTAAACTCAAAAATATAAATTTTCAATATCAAAAGATAAAAGAGCAACAATCAATAGGGGTATAATCGAGCCAAGCCGAACAACACGAGACTCCAGATTGGCTCGATTAGCTTTTCCCTAAGCTCGAGCTCGGCCAAGTTTGATTCAAGCTTTAATTCATAAGCTCGAGTTTGGTTCATAATGAAATTAAAGAGTTTGCGAACAGCTCGAGCTCGGCTCAAAAATAGCTCATTTAAAAATTAAACA
Source organism: Boesenbergia rotunda (assembly GCA_024364735.1). Lineage (NCBI taxonomy): Eukaryota > Viridiplantae > Streptophyta > Magnoliopsida > Zingiberales > Zingiberaceae > Boesenbergia > Boesenbergia rotunda. The sequence continues at coordinate 250,910 of JAGFNQ010003224.1, read as the reverse complement.
AGCTTAGTTCGAGACCGGCTCGTTAAATAAGCTTGAGTTCGAGCTCTTAGGCACATAATTGAGCTCGAGTTCGAGTCGTGAAAATCACCTACATTGAAAATGAACTGCATATCATGAAAATTACCTATAAAATTGAATACATAACATGCAGATGAAAGCCACGACTCGTAGTCAAGATTACAATAAACTGCCCACAAGCAAGATTACGATAAAATTATCCATGCCAATGACATTACAACAGAACTCACAGTTTCAGTTCAGAATCAAATACAAAGATGCCAACAAAAGAATGGAGCTGAACCAAAAAACGTTAATTGGTCAAACACTCAAACTCTACAAGAAAACAATGCAAAAAAGCCGTCCAAACCACAAAAGTAGAAAAAGGAAGGGAAATATAAGCAAAACACGGAGAATGGAGATCAGGGATTGTCGGTGCCAAACTAGTGGGGATTCGATTTTGGAGATCAGGGATTTGATTGTTGCTGCAAATTGTTGGTCTCTCAAGAGAGTTTCTATGCAAGTGACGGCGACGACGAGGCAACGAGATGACAAAGGCGACAAGATAACGAGGTGACAACGAGGCTCGGGAGACTGCCAATCTTCCAAGGGTCGGTAGTGATGACTATGGCGAGGCGACGAATGGGATAGGCTAGGGTTTGACGATATCAAACTGTGCATAGAAGACAGAACGGCTTTTATTTCCCATATTTAATCAGTTGGATTTTGAAACAATCTCAGTCATTGGATTGAGAGAGTAGGAGGAGACCAATTTCATCCATTGGTTTAGTTTTGTCTTTATATCTTCTCTTTTGGAGTTTAGAAGGTGATATTTAAATGAGCCTCTTAACGAACATGTTAGCGAGCCTCTAAACGAACATATTCGTGATCTCACAAACCAAATACTATTAAGCTCGAGCTTTGACTCGATAATATATTTGAGCTCGAAAGCTCGGCTCATTAACTTAATCCAACCGAACATTTTTTCAAACCGAAACCCGAATAGCTCGCGAGTAGCTTAGCTCGTTTACACCCCTAAAAAGAATGTCAGCCTACTTATTCTCCTTAAATACAATAAGGGTGTGTTTGGTTGGGGGGTTATCATTGATATCCTTGGTTATCAACCCAAGGTTATATTGTTTACCTTATTTGTTTAGCTAATGGGTTATATTGTTTACCTTATTTGAACCAAGCAACATTAGATTATGTTTTATTCCTTATAACCAAGGTTAACCTTGAACCAAACACAAAGTGCTTATAGCAAAAAGTTAGTATAGAGATTTTTATCTTGGCAAATGGTACCTTCAAATAGTATTTCTCATGCTCTTCCCGGAATTGTTTTGTCAGCACATTCATGTTAACCCCATAATAGCTTTCAGTATCTTCAACAAAGATATGCCAATCACTCATTGCGGATTCAAGATCATCTTCTTTTTTATCTCCTAGACCAGATCTGATTGGTGCCATCCACATTTGAGCATGGCTAGGATACCTGCACAAGAAAGCGATCAAGATTCAAGGGAAGCTTACACTTGAGAAATTTAAATGTGAAAATAGTAATTCAGATGAGAAAAAAGCGAACGCTATAAACTCAAACTTGAAATTAAGAAACAGAGCAAACCAAAGGAAATAATAGAATCCATACGCCTGCACCAATGATACATATGTAAAAAGAGATCTAGTTTTATCAAAACTGGCTGTTACTTTTTGACTAACAAGGCAAATAAATATAACTATGTTTGTAATCTGATCTTGATATTGATTATTAATTTCAATTCTTTTAATAACAATCTGATCTTGATACAACTTACCGATCTTGATACTTTAAATAACATAGTGCAACAGGTGGGGAAAAAATGATATTAGATAATCCATATGCATATCAAATATGATTACAACTATTTGTAAAACTAGATATCTCTTCCTCACTATCTCAAACTGTCATCATCTTTTTGCCACATTGAGAAGCATGAATACCCCCTGGTATGGTCTTAAACGTAAGAAATTGGGGATTACCTTGGACAAAACAGGGTAAATATTCATTCAATAAATGTCTAATGTTAATCCTAGCAAGATATCTAACCGCAATTAACCACTAGATAGATGAGTTTAATGAGAAAATTGGTAAACAAAACTTGGCACAAATAGCTTCTCATTAAACACAAATGTAGACCATCCCAGTGAAAGCTCATGGTAATTGATTGTATTTGACTCATAATAATCTTTACAAAAGTTCGCAGACTTTCTCAATGAGGATGTCACAACTACTACTTTTGGCAAGATTCAATACTTTCATAGGTAAGAAAACATATTTTAGAAAATAATACACATGGTAATGCCTAACATAAAAACTTTTGCAGAGAATCATAGAAATAGCAATAGCCAACGACGTATTCTCACCTTTATCTTTTCCAAATTATAAAAGATAAATCTAAATTGGAGCAAAACAAATAGAAGAGCTGGTCATTTTAACTAGAAACCTCCAACTCCTTTTTTTTTACTGTATTCTATGCATACCAAAGCCGACCACACCTAGTGGGATAAGGCTTGGTTGTTATTGTTAAGCTATGCATACCAACAAGGTGACAGGGCAGGACATCGATTATCCAGAATTTAATAGTTAGCATCAAATAACTTTAACACAATAATATTCCTTTCTCTACTTTTGTACTTGCACATGTCATTGGCATTGCAGCTTTTGTTCGCATCATATGCCCGTCCCAAACCATAAATTATCTTGTGAGATTATCTGTTCACTTTGAATGTGGACACTGAATTCAGTAATGGAAACTTTAGAAAAAACAACAAAGTATCCAGGAAATTAGATGACTATATCCATTAGACTGAGCTAAATTTGCAAGAAATCATTGATTTTTCTATCCACAAAACCATCAACTAATTGCACATTCAGAGCCCATATTTTAGCTAAATCAATATTTGCTAAATTGCTTGTGTCAGAATTATGCTGATTATCAATACTTATTAATAAGCATTAGCTTATAATCCACACGTTAAGCATTTATTTCCTTTTGATTTGAATGAATCAAATATGATGAAGAGATCAGGCATCCCAACAGAATCTTCAAGAAAAATAAGATGATAAATGAAATAGTGTTCTCTAGTGGAAACATGAGAATGAATATCTGCCATTTCTAGCTTGAAAAGTTATGTGATTATATCTATCTTGGGAATTAGGCTGAAGATCAAAAGGTTGTACTAGTAGATTCACACAACCAATATTCACACAATATTTAGATGTGAAAATAGTTCATTACTTGTTGGAGATAAAGGGAGCTCTTCATCTGCATTCAGGTTAAACAATGTTTGAATGTTCTTAAGATATGTACTCTAACCAGGTTTTATTTAATTCTAAAGGAGAAAGACAATAATCCAAGAGGGGAAACATGTGGTTCTTTTAGTGTTCCTTTTTAACATTATGCACAAAACCTGATTCTAATCAGTCCTTTTGAAAACAAGCACAATTAGAAATATAAGAGAATGGGTATTATGTTTAGTTTTCTATTAGAAACGTAGATGTGTCCTAAATATAGTGAAAGTTAAAAGATTTTAGGCTTACATTACTCCATCAGGTTTCAGCCATCGGTCACGTGCACATATTACAGAATCAAACATTGACTCCCTGAGAAGAAAATATCCCATCCACTCTGAGATGATGACATCCACTGTTGATATAACAAAAAATCTCAATCAAAAGACAAACCCACCAAGCAGCACTGAATCAGACCAGTCAGAGAAACTGATCGTGTATCGCAAATTTAAGACACGTTAAGACACGAGGTCAACCTTTCTCCGGCAGCATAACGTCCTCCATCGACCCTTGAATAACTTCAACAATATCACCAACATCATTTCCTTTGGCAAGCTCACGAGCATGTACCGCCATATTTGTCGCTTCGACTGCATAAACCCTCCTCGCACCGGCTTGCGCGCACCAGATAGCAAGGATGCCGCTTCCTGTGCCGACATCCAACACAACCTTTTCCCCACCACCAAATCATAAAATTAGCTAAACTACCAATTTCACACACCAAAACATGGGCTAATTAAGCAAAAGCAGGACAAAAACACGAGAAAAAGTGGGAAAGGAACGAACTTTTCCCTTGAAGTGGTGCTTGTTCTGGAAGACGGCGTTAAAGTACGCGTCCATGCGGACGCGGTCGGCAAGCATCTCCTTCTGATGGTAGAGGAACGCGTAGGTGCAGAAGTAGTTAGCGAAGTCAACCTCCTTGTCCACGGTGGCGCCGGCGGCGGCCATTCCCTCCGTCGGAGCGCACGATCCGTTCACAGTGCTTCCCATCGGGGTGATGCTGAGTTGGAGGAGGAGGAAGGGTTTTCCGTACGGAGAGCACCGCAGCTAGAAGACCACAGCGAGCGACTCCATTTTAAGGTTTACGCTAGGGCTTAGTTTCCGGTTAGCGGGACAGAAACGAGAAGCAAAGGCCGCCGCTCGATGTCAATCCAACGGTGGATGGATTACTCACAGAAACCAGAATTAAAAGTCCCATTTTTTACATTATTTATTTTTCAATTGATGCCTATTTTTTACATTATTATTTTTTACTAATTTTATATAATATTTTTAACATAAAATTTCGATTTTGCTGTTTTAATTTATAAATGGAACAAGAATTATCAAAAGGCACGTAACTTTTTGAATGGATCAAAAGACACATCATATATTTTAGTATAATTATCAAAATGTGTAATAATTTATTTAATCTTTTTAATATTATCCTCTCCTTCCACTTGCATGTAATTTTTTCCCTCACTCCCCTCTTCACTCGTAAAGTATATATCTCTTTTCTTTTCAATTAATAATTAATTTTCTGAGATATGGTCATAATACGAGGGAGAAAAAAATAATTTTTTTTTCAAAATCCATCGTCATTAAAGGAGATTGAAAATAGTCATGGAAACTCCTTATAATTTTAAAAATTCACATAATCTGAAATAGATATAATATGAATTCTCTAGATCGAGTAGTGAATTTTGATCGAAATTCATCGATGGACCTAAACATATCCAATTGAATACATTTCAGCTCTTGTGAATTTCTGAGATTGTAAAGGAGTCTAACGATATTCTCTAATACTTATTTAGGTTTTTTTAGGTGTTAAAATGTTATTAAAAGAAGCAATTAGTGTTGGGCTTGATATGAACATATCAGGGCCACGACTCTTGTAGTCTCAGAAATTTATAGACCTAAAATGAATCCAATCGGATCTATCTAATTTATCAGTGAGTTTCGATCAAAATTTATTAATCGACTTAAAGATCTCATATTACACCCACTTCAAGTCTCGTGAATTTTTAAATCATAGGAAGTTCAAATATGCCCTCTATTATTATTTTCAATCTTCCGTTATGGTTGTCGAGATGTTTTAAAAGAAATCAATCTTTTTTATTTTATTTTTCCCTTATTTTCTCATACACTGACCTGATATTCTTATACGGGTCCAACGTTGACCTAATACGAATGCCTATTAGGACCAATAAGAAAAGACATGCGAGAGAAAGAGAGTGAAATATTTGCTTTATACGAGTAGAGAAAAAAAGAGAGAGATTATATTAAAGAGGGGTAAAATGCGAAGACTAAATAAATTAATATGTCTTTTGGTAATTACAAAACTATTATGTATCTTTTGGTAAATTTAGAAAAGTATATGCCTCTTTTGCTAAATTCCAGTATATAAAATATTTCAGATTATAAATATTATTAATTAATATTTTGTTAAGAAAATCCTATGTGAATGAGTCGAAATTAAATTTAGATAAAAAAATTGATGAATTTTTAAAACCAATTAAAAGGCCTTTTCTTATCATTTCGAAATAATAAAAATACAAGAATAGGATTTTATTTTAATATTTTTTAATAAGAATAATAATAATTACTAAAATCTTTTTAATATTTGTTAAATTAAAAAGTCTTTTTTTGATTTTGTTTTACTTTCTATTTAAATTTTAGTTTAAAAAATAATTTATAAATAAATCTCATTATGCCGCGTGATGCGGGCGACGAAGTCTCCTTGCATGGAGCAGGGGATTGAACTGGCCGCTTCGACCATCTCCGTTAACGCAAACCTCGGAGTTCCTCTATTTATTCTCCATCCCTTTGCAACTTTGGATCGACCTGCCTTCCCTTCTCCTCCTCTACCTCATTCCCTTCCTACTCGTTGCTCTTCGCCGAGGCTCCAATGGCAGCTAGCGTTAACTGCAGCGGAACGGCTCTTTCGACAACTACCCCTCGCCTACCGTCCCGTCGACAGTGGCGGCCGATTGATTGGAGTATTGCAGAAGGGAAAGGCACGGGGAGCGGGTTGGTTTGGCGGCATTGGAGATCTCTTTCCATTACCACCAAGAAACATCCCCTCGCCCACATGTCCGTCAAGGCGAGCCATCAGAAAATGGATGCCAAGGTATCAAATTGAGAAAAGTGGTTCCTTTAGGTTAAATCGCTGTTTACCTAGGTCTTCATGGGCTTCACGAGCTTATCAATGACGAAACCCGAATGTTTGTATTTATTATTATTATTTTTTTTTTGAAGAGTGAAGATGTGGAGATAGGGCGGACTGATTCTGGGTCCGTCGTTGCGGTTATTCTTGGCGGGGGAGCTGGAACCCGTCTCTTCCCTCTTACCAAACAGAGGGCCAAACCAGCTGTGAGGATGATTCTTTTCGATTATTCCCGTTTTTTAGCACTTCCAAACGTGGCAAATCATAGTCTTTTTTTTTTTAAAGCTTACGTAATTGTTGTATCTGTAGGTTCCAATTGGAGGTGCTTACCGGTTGATCGATGTGCCAATGAGCAATTGCATCAACAGCGGAATCAATAAAGTGTACATTCTAACTCAGTTCAATTCTGCATCGTTGAATAGACATATTGCACGGGCGTACAATTTAGGCAATGGCGTAAGCTTTGGAGATGGCTATGTTGAGGTACATTACGATGTTTATTCTGTGTTTTCTCATGGGTAATCCATACAAGTGATTGCAGGAGTTGATTCGATATTAGTTTACAGCAGTATTCAAATGAGAACATTTATTTTATTTTATTTTATTTTTCATGCTTTCTATTAGTTTTATTCTATATAGGAACTCCATTATGATTTTCTCAAATGAGAAAAGCATACTGGAGACTTTTAGAAATTGATCATCTTCTTTTAGAGATTTATATTAATATTGTCACGATCATAGGAGAATTTTAACATTGCTATATCTGGTTTGATTATTACTATATGAGCCATAAGTAATTTCAATTTTCGAGTATGGTAACCTGGGAGGTTGAAGTTACACCAGATGCTAACTTTTCTATTTGATATTATTCTTCAGGTGCTAGCAGCCACTCAAACTCCTGGTGAGCATGGAAAGAGATGGTTTCAGGGCACTGCTGATGCTGTTCGACAATTTCATTGGCTTTTTGACGTATGACAATTCCATACGGTCTAGTTAACTTTTTTCTTCCATTATTCATGTTAAATGAAACCAAAATTTTGATTAGTACTTATATTTATCTCTTTAGAATATAAACCAATGCACATTGTTTCGTTGGAAATAGTATTTCACCCTCTTGAAGTATTGAAGCAATTTCATTTTATTAAGCAAATATTACGAAATCAACAAAGATGCAAGCCTAGAATACATAATTATATCAAATGATTTTATGATGACATTAATCTCCATGGTTTATGTAAATGCTAGTAATAGGAACAATAACAAAAAAATTTGAAATAATACAAAGTCCTGATGCTGATATCTTGCAAATTGTTTGAGATTGATACTTGTATTAGCATTAATCATTGTAAAATTTCAAGGAGTCCAATCAATCCCAACATACCAAGGCACTTAATTAGATAGGGAGCTTTTTATATATTTAAGCATGCTTAAGAAGCATCAGTTAGTGCTGTGGGATTAATAAAGTGACAGTTCCTTCTCATTCCTTCCTATTGACGTCCTTTGATTCTATTCTACTAGTTAATCTCCAATTCTTGCTGTGTCATACTTTAAAGGATGCTAAAGCCAAGTACATCAAGGATGTTCTTATTCTATCTGGAGACCATTTATACCGCATGGATTATATGGACTTAATTCAGGTAAAGATTGAAGTAATTGCCATTAGCTCTTATAATTGTTTAAAATTTTTCATAATGTAGTTATTTCCATTTTCAGAGTCATCGACAAAGCGGCGCTGATATTACCGTCTCTTCTATGCCAATGGATGGCAGGTATTTGAATGAACTTTTCTAAGAATCTATCAACTTTGTGGAAATTTTATTCTCTCAATAATACTGTGGTGTTACTAAGAGAATTAGCTTGATATGTGTCAATGTTTTTCTAGATTGCTAAACTTGTAATATTTTTGTGTAGCAAAGTCTTTTTTATTGTTTGAGGACCTTGTTAGATTGAATGATAATTTTTCTATTAGATGATAATTAAGTTCAGAATATTACACACATCTATAATTACCTTGTCTTGCTATCAGATTATGTTAGCTAGTGTCAAGCCATGAGAAATTAGGTGAAGCACCAATAGATTATAGTATGAGAGCAAATGGACATGTTCAATGAATATCAATAGATTTATAATTAGACAATTTGAGTCCATTATAGTTGAATGTGAGTGATAGAGATCAAAAAGACTTTAATGTAATTAAAATGATTTTATATATTGTCAACCCCCAAATAATTTGGACTGCCATGGTTTGTTGATGTTGATTTTATATTCGTAGTAACTAATTCAAGAGTAGGCCGCTGGCAAATTAAATTAACTATGGATTAGTTTAGCAATTGTGCATGTCGATAAAAGGTTATTGAAACCTTGGGCCTTTTTATTTGTATAACATAAATATTTCATCATGGAACAATACTGGTAATATTCTGTAGTTCAACATCAGAAGCCACTATATCTTAACCTCTTGAGCAGACTTTAAGAGGTGAAGTGCAAAGTAAACAATTTTGATATCAATGTCTAGGCTTTAGTTATCGTTAGAAATAGAGGTTAAATGTGTTCTTGAGTTGATTGCAAAATAATGTGTTTGAAGTTTGAATATCTGCTACATTTTATCGGATAATTTTGAGTCCACTAGCATTTATTCACTCCTAATTCTCAAATTTGGTCTTTTCTGTTTCAATTCAATATCAGTCGTGCTTCAGATTTTGGTTTGATGAAGATCGACAGTATCGGGAAAATTACTTCATTCAGTGAAAAACCAAAAGGAGAAGATTTAAAAGCAATGGTAAATTACATTGGCATTCCTCTTTACTTTATTCATTAGTATTGAATATAACACTAAAGAGTGACTTTCCTAGTGGTCTATTATCAGGATGCACATTTCATGTATTTCTTTCATTCACACTCTGACAGTCATGATTGCCCAAATACATTTATAACATTAAGTGATATTTACATCTAAAGTTTACGACACATGCTCAAATTATTAAAATATATAGTGGAAACCCAACTATTTAATTCTAGAACCATTTAAAGATTTGGTTAGTAATCTACTTATTGATTATTGACATGGACAAATTTACCCACAATTTCATAACCTACTAGATACCATAGTTCTTTTTTTATCCGGATTTTTTTTAAAAAGAAGATAATGGTAATGTAAGACAAAAAAAAACATGAAAAGTGTAAAATGGAATCATGTTCTTCTGCTTTATGTTCTTTTGAATCATGTTCTTTTACTTTCATCATTTTTCTGTTTTATTTATGATTGTTTTCCTGGTAAAAATGTTTGCAAAGGATATTATTATAATCACAAACTAATTCTCATTCCAGTCTCAATTTGATTTTATGAATTCTTTCATGATGAATATCTATTAATGTATTGTTTTGTACTTGTAATAGGAAGTTGACACCACGATTTTGGGGCTGTCAAAAGAAGAAGCTGTAAAAAAACCATATATAGCATCAATGGGTGTATATGTATTCAAGAAGGATTTGCTCTTAGATCTTCTCAGGCATGACTTTGCTTTTGCTGTTAACGAAAAAAAGTGCCTTGCGTGCACACGTGATCTAGTTTCATTAGTATTTTTAAACTGCCTTAAATTCTGCATCTATTCTTGTTCAGATCACAGTTTGCTACCTCAAATGACTTTGGATCTGAGATAATTCCTGCCTGTGCTAATGAGCACTTCGTTAAGGTTGGTTGACTTTTTATTTTGTTGTTGCTTATGCTAGGCATTTCTAGTTTTTCTAAAAATTCAATTGATGGTGCAATTCAATATCAGTACCACCTGTTTTATCCTTCCTCCTTTCTTATAAGCCATACATACTTACACAGGCATATCTCTTTAATGATTACTGGGAAGACATTGGGACAATTAAATCCTTCTTCGAAGCAAATCTTGCTCTTGCTGCACATGTAAGTGTATTTTTCATATAAAAATAGAAGTTTCTCATATGTTCTTGGATAATTTATTTATATGCCCATTTCTTGCAACTGATATTTATACTTGCTGGCTCTTATTCAAGGAGCGTAAAAAGTAGACTAGATTTAGGTAGAAGTATCCAATGCAAACAGAGAAGCATTGTGATGGTTAAGCTTGTCCAATTATTTGATAATTTATTTCGCAGACTAATATATACTTTTGCCACTCCCTTATACGGCTACAATGTGAATGTGGTATTTGAAAATTATATATAACTCATTCCATGAACTTTGTGGTTACTAGAACTTGAACCTTGTCAATTCTTTCTTGTACTTAACCACATGCTTGATTTCTAATAATTTGATGTACACCATACAGCCACCTCGCTTCAGCTTTTATGATGCAGCAAAGCCAATGTATACATCACGAAGAAACTTGCCTCCATCAATTGTCGACAACAGCAAGGTCAGTTAATTACCCCAATTAAATCTATATAAAGGTTGCATCCTTGTGGTGCTGTTCTAGTTTTTGTTATGGTTATCATGAGTGATCAAGCATATTTCTTCACTACAACTATTGTCTTTGTTGAAAATTGATTTGTGATAAAATGCTTCTTGCAGATTGAGATGTAATTCTCGTAGGACTTAATGTATCTGTAAATGAGCATACGTAGAATTATTACTGATCGACCATGAATAGTTAATTGTATCTGTAAATGTTATAGACATTTGTTAAACAATATAGTTTATTCATAACTTCAGTGTTGGCATGCCATTGTTTTTATGGTTAAGGTAGTTCTATGATTTTAGTAATTGCCTGATTCCTCACAGTGCATAGTATATTAGTGCATTTAGCATTTCTACGCCAAATACTTGTTTACTTTGTGATGTGGGATTATGTGCAAGATTGTTACTTCCAGGTTGCTGATTCAATTGTTGCACATGGAACTTTCTTGGACAACTGTTTGATAGAGCATTGTGTGGTTGGTGTTAGATCTCGCATAAACCCTAATGCGCACTTGAAGGTATTTTATTATCCTTAAAAAGCAAGCCTCCATTATGCTAGTAGACATTACCTTCTCAAGTTTATGAATGCAGGATACAGTTATGCTAGGTGCTGATTATTATGAGACGGAAACTGAAATAGAATCGTTACTAGATCGAGGGAGAGTCCCTATTGGCATTGGAGAGAACACAACAATAAGGTGCTTTTTGTTGTATGATCTGACAATCTTGCTATATCTACGTGTTTCCATTTTATTATATCTAAGATCTTTTCATCTACTTTACAGGAATTGTATAATTGACAAAAATGCAAGGATCGGAAAGAATGTGATAATTGCAAACTCAGATGTATGCTTTCTTTGTCTTTGTATAATACAACGTTTTCCCTACTTTATCTCAAAAAGGCTCCAAAATACTTTGTAATGATTTTCTATTAGTATAGGTAGCATCAGTTGTAATCTGTCTGTAGTCCTTTTGCATTTCATTTATAGTATGTTTTTCCATTTGTTTTTTTTCCTAGAATCAACTATTAAAAAGATTTCTTTCAATTATATTCATAAAGAACATAATTATTTTGTATTAAAAATCTGTTTCTATATGTTTACCATAAAATGAGAAATTTCTATAATAGACTGTTTGTTTTCAATTGGATCATCTATCATTATAGTTTCTAAATATTAAAAAATCTTTTGTGTATGTATAGTAACTTTACTCTTTTCAATTGGATCATCTATCATGGTTTCTAAAATATCCTTCACTATTTTTTGGAGTTTGTACTAACTGAATGTTGCTGCAAACTGGTGCATGGTTGCAGGGTGTACAAGAAGCCAATAGATCTTCAGAAGGCTTTTATATAAGATCCGGCATCACTGTCATTTTGAAGAACTCAACAATTGCTAACGGATCGGTTATATGAGCATTTCAGGAAATAATGTGGCATGGAGTAACAAATATGCTTGAAGACAATGGAGAACAAATAAAAGGATAATGCAGGGCCTTTAGAGTTTAGATGTGGTCTGATATTTATTTATTTATTTTCCTTTTCGGCAGTACCAAATGTGTATGGTGCTACAAGCATATTGTTTTACATCTGTAAACAATTTTGCAAATTTATTAAATTTATACATTTTTTTTGTTAAATGAGGTTTAGTCTCAGTAGTGATATGCTAACACAAGGAATTAGCATGCGAGAGTTACTGTTTGTATTGTGTTTATAATCGAACAAGCATTTGTTGATGGATTAAATATGTTTCTACTGACAATAGAACAAAATGTTATTTTTTATTCTTCTTTTTTCCTGCAGTTCAGACTTTTGTTGTTGTTGTCTCGGACAAATTGTTAGGATTTGGTATATTCCTGGTTATATATCACAAACCTAACCTTGTTCCTTACTTGTTATGATGTAATTGAAATGGTAAAAGGCGATTTGTTCACCCTCAGTGCCCCCACCAACTCGCGCCCAAGGTTAACACGGAGGAGGTAAATCACGGAGACTACCATCCCGGATGTTATAGCTAACGTGTGGGGAGGACGAACACACTAACCTTACCAGGTTTTGACCCCAGACCTTAAGGTGACAACACAGTTAATGATGCAATTGAAAAAAATGATTAACGAGGTTGGGTAATGTCGAACCTTAGGTGATCGGTCTAACCCCACGGAAGTTTGCCATCGGGCACCAGGGTAAATCGGGAAGTGCTTGCGGTAGGTGGTTTAGAAGCTCAACGTTCCAGGATTTGCCCCCCATTCGAAGGAAATTTTTTTACAAAATATGTCGTAGTTGGGGATCGAATTACGGATGTCTAAGATAACAACTAATCGCCCTTCCGCTACACCATAGCCTGGGGGTGGATCATGATGTAATTGAAAAAATGATTAACGAGGTTTTTCCAACCTCGGGCGACCGGTCCGACCTCACGGAAGTTTTCCACCGGGCGTCAGGGTAAATAGGGAAGCGTTTGCAGTCGGCGGTCTAGAAGCCCAGCGTCCTAGGGTTCACGCCCCATTTAGAGGAAAAATTCCTGCAAATACGCCGTAGCTAGGGATCGAACCGCGGATGCTTGGGTTAGCGACTAGTTGCCCTACCGCTGCACCATAGCCTCGGAGACAAAAATTGTCCGAGTAAACTTTTTATAGTGACCGACCCCACCGCCGAAACGACCCCATATTCAAAAACCCCCTAAGGGATTTTTGGAGGCACAGTTCAAATGAGTTGATAAAAGGTTTCACCTTCAAGACAACACCTCATCAACGACCCCTCAAAGAGGGAAATTATTTGTTGTTAAGAGGTCTTGAACCCAGAACCTCAGGCAACACATGTCTCTATGCTTACCACTTAGGATAAGTCACTTTGACTCATGATGTAATTGAAAAAAATGATTAACGAGATTTTTCCAACCTCAGGCGACCGGCCCGACATCACGGAACTTTCCCACCGGCCGCCAGGGTAAATCGGGAAGCGCTCGCAGTGGGCGATTTAGAAGACTAGCGTCCCAGGGTTCACGCCCCATTTGAAGGAAAAATTTCTGCAAATACATCATAGCTGGGGATCGAACCACGAATGTCTGAGATAGCGACTAGTCACTATGATGTAATTGAGAAGCTAGGGTTAGTTGTAAATCCGCATACAAATTTGGTTGCAAGGACAAGAATTAGAAAGGTAGAGAAAACTATAGCACGATAAATTCCAATATGACTATATAAACTGTGGTACTTTAAACAAAAGAGATGAAAATATTCGTCGAATATTTCAGAATTCTCTGTTACCAGTTTCGAAGAAACAGACATTGTGTCACACTGACCTCACTTGAACAGAGAGGTTTTCACCCAAAACACTCAACTAAGATTTGTGTTATTTGACTAGCGCAAACCTTTCAAAACACTCATTTTTGTATCGACATGCAATTTTTTGATACTGCAAGACAAACAAACTGTGGTTATTGGCTATGTAGTAGTGAATTGCTCTCGTAACATGGCTATTGCTACTTTGTGATCAACTTTCGAGGGAAAACCAATTCTCGATTATAATAGTGTTTAAGTTTCATACTGATTCTAGATCCATGGAATGACCTGATTGTCCCCTCTGCCTTCCTCGGTTCATTGCTACTTGTTGGTGTTGTCTTTCAGAGTCCCTCCTCACACTTTGACTAGATGATACTTGTGGCAATAGGACTCCTGTCTTTTGGTTCTGGCCTGAGGAAAAGAATAACACTGCTTAATATGTCATCAGGGTTAAAATTTTCTGTTTTGCTTGTAGTATGTGATCTAAATAAGACCTCTTGAGAGAACTAAGAACTCAAGTTCTTTTATCAACTTTAACTATGCTTTCCTTTTGACCTAGGAAATGATTCAACACATTTTCTCATAGCACATAGGAGAAAATAGAGTGCAAAAGAGAGTATATGTTACCTAATGTTTGCTTACTCGCCTTTCCGTTGAGTCGTCTTGGCGATGCTTTCTTTTTAGTTTCCGGGGAACTCTGCAGGGACAATTTTACTGAATCACTAGAGTTTGAGAGTGCATCATCTAGACTTCCATTGAATGCATTCTCATCTCCACAAATGGATGCCCCCTCACTTCCAGATTCAGATGTCCTGTCCTTCATATTTGCACCAGTCTTCTCCCTTTCTAGGACTCTGTAAGCATACATTTGAAAGGGAACTTCCCAGACTTTGGGATCATCCCTCCTTGCCCAGGTTGAGACAATTTTGGAAAGGCTACTCTCGAGGTCGAAATAATCCACAGGCGGTGTGGGCGGCTCTGGCAGGCTTTGATCTTGATTCAAAACTAAGAACCGTTTGATGTATCGGAGCACTCTACAAATCGAAGTGAAGCTCGGTCGTTGCACTGGATCAGAGTGCCAACATCTTCTTGTCAAGTTTGCGAGGTACTTGGGGCATTGTGATGGAAACAGTGGCCTCTCGCCAGCCCTGATGTTCTTGCTCATTTTATCACCTTGAAGGTGGTTGTCCTCAAATGGAACCTTCCCTGTCAAAAGCTCAAAGCATATCATCCCAAAGCTATAGACATCAGCCTTATCTGTCGAACTCAAGCCATTGCCGGACTGCTGCTCCGGCGAATGCCAGATGCATGGATTTGTCATAGCCTTGGAGTTCTTCGTCCCGAAACCGGTGATCTTCACATGCAAAAATCCATCGGGGGAAGAATTCCTGGCCTTCACCAAGACGTTGAAAGGATTCAAGTCACCGTGATAAATCTTTTTCGAGTGGAGGTACTCCATTCCTCTTGCAATCTGAAGCATCGTATCCACCGCCACCAGCTGAGGGAACGACACCTTTCTCCTTGATGAAGATGTCTCTCTTATGTGACCGGAGAGATCCTTGTTCATGAGCTCCATCACCATGAAGCACTCTCTCTTCTCTTCGTCGGCGAAGGAGTACAAATACTGCATCACATTTGGGTGGGCAACCGATGACAGGACCGAGATGCAGTTCGTCAGTGCATCAACGTCACCGATGACATGCTTCACCACGTAACTGTTGCCCATCCACTGCACCTCCTTGTAGTTACTCCCGGACCCAAATCTTCGTCGGACTTGGTAGTCCGGCGAACCAAGCAGGACCGAGCTGGGGAAAAGCTGGCTTCTGGGGCCAACGAGGAGCTCGGCGAACTTGTTCTCCTGTTTCGTGAGAGGGCCCGCGGCGGAAATTCTCCTCTCGGCTATGGTTTCTGAGAGGATCCATGAATCCTCTTTCCAAGCAGAGTCGACTCTGTTGCAGAAAGCTTGCGAGGTCAAGTATGACTTCCCCAGCTTCTGCTGGAACAGCTTGGGATCCATCCATTCCCTCTCGTACTTCTTGGAGAAGAAGATGAGCCGCTTCTTGTGGAGCTCGTCGTGGTCGGCGCTCTCCGCGGCGTTCTCGATGGCCTCGAGGACAACGGGCACGCACCAGAGCAGGTTGTGGAGGTGGAGCTCGACGCAGTCGGTGCTGCGGTGGTGCGAGATGGCCTTGCTCCACCAGTCGCCGGGCTCCAAGCACTGCCGAACGTACTGCTCGCCCTCGCAGAACACGCGGTGGAGCTCCTTGAGCGGGTGCTCTAGAGCGCGCCACTTGGCCGCCGTCTTCTCCGCGAAGCAGAAGTGGGTCCGGAGCTCCTCCGCGACGCTGTCGAAGGCGAGGCCGAAGGCGTCGACAAGCAAGCAGCACTGCCGGCGGTTGACCTGTATCTCGTCCTGAAACACCATAAGAGCCTTGAGACTTCCGATCACCTCCCCGACCTTCCGGAACTGCTCCATCTCCGGCCTCCTCCTTCCCTGCTCGACTGGCAACGCTACTTCGCTGACCAAACCACAAAAAAACAAAAATTGAACTTGATGAAAGAATCTAACAGATTTCACGACGACCAAAAAAGAAAAGAAAATCCCCGTCTTTAGCTTTTTCTTTATCAAAAATCGAACTTTATTGGAAGAATCAAATTCAAACTAGGGGAATAGAATCTCGCCGGCGATGCTTTGGACTTTTTAGCCATCAGTAACAAGGAATGATTTCCAATTAGGGAACGATTTAAGAAGCAACACCAGATCATCAAGAACGTAACCAATCAGATTGAAAGCCGTTAATCTGATCGTCGATCGAATAGAGCAACAAGGATACCTGATCCGAGTAAGAGGAATAAGGCGACTCTTCGTCCAGCCCTCGAAGAAGAGGGATTCGAGCAAGATGCGTACACTCGAAGACGAAGAAGCAGAGCAGGAACGTTTTCTCTACGCTCTGCCTGTTTTACGTTCATATCCCTTTCTTATAATTATTTATTCTTCCAGATATTGCAGTTTATTTTACGTCAAAATTTTAAGAAGCAAACTTCGGAGGATCCAAAGAGAAAAAGAACACCCGAATAACTGCCAAAGCCAATCGAACGTTCTCATTGGAAAGAAAAGAAAGGAATATTTTGCATTTGGAGTTGTTAACAAAGATCTTCGCATATTATTTCCGATTTAGATTTTATTTATATTTATCAATCATATTAAAATTGTGTAAGAAAATTCGCACGCTGCCACGTGGAATTCGCATGTACAAGTGGGTCGGGTCTGGCAACCAGCGGTCCACCCACTCCATCTCTACGGCCACTTTTAGAGAAAGTATGTTGCACGCCTCATCATTTAATTTCTTCTCCTTTATACAAAAAAATATTTTTGTTTTTGTTTAAAGACAATAATAATAATTATTATTGATGTTTAAATTTTGAGAGCATAATAAGACACTGCATTAATTGTGATTTGTGTGAACAGATATATGGTTTTGTAAACTATGTCGCTATCTTCGCTGATTAAGTTCTATTGACTCATTTGTAGGGTGCCATTATAGCCGAGAAGGTGCCACTATTATAGCCGAGAAGGTGGGTTTTCTTTCATGTTTATTTATTGAACCATGCAATTAGTTGTGTTTTTTTTAACCGCTTAAGCTCGGAGAGACGAGTAAAAATTGAGTTAACACTCTAGTTTAGAAGTTGCTAGGGTCGTTTTGAAGAATAAATGTGCCTTTTAGAAAATACCAAAATAAGGATTAAATTTTGAGTATTTGTTAAAGTTGAATGTGTGATTTTATAAATTCATTAAAAACACACAAATATTATGTATGATCATTATGACATATAGCATCATAACTATTTGATCAGCCACTAGCAATGTTGTTTATTGGAGGGGAAATATTCCTTGCTATGAAAAATTTTATTACTTGATCTTCTTCCTTTTAGATATTGATGTATTTTTAAATTACTCTAGCATGGGGCTATGATAGAGCAGAAGTGATTAATTATTATTTTATATATTCATAATTCAATCTTTAATTATGATGTATTTATAAAAAAAATTCAAATGAAACGTGAACCCTGGAATGTTAGGCTTTTAGACCGTCCATCACGAGTACTTCTCGATTTATCCTAACGGCTTACTGGCTAGTGGGAAATTTCCGTAAGGTCGGATCCGTCGTCCAAGGTTCAACGTTACCTAACCTCATTAATCATTTTTTACCTTTTAAATTACTCTGTAGTCATAGCGGAATGGATTGACGATTAATACATAAGTGTTACTACCTTGAAGAATGAGAGTTAAAATTTAACAAAGCCAATGTGGTCGTCTTTCCCGCGTGCTAACCATAGTATTTGGGCTAATAGTCCTCTTAATTTACCTCCTCCGTGTTAACCTTGGGACGAATTAACGGAGATACTAAAATGAACGAATCGTCTTAAGATGACTCTGCCATAGGTAATTACTTAGTTCATTGTTCCAGATGTCAAGATCCTCTCTTGTTTTGTCCTTACTAGATATATTAATGATTAATACGTGAGTATTATTATTTTGAAGTTGAAGTCAATATTTGATAGTCAGCATGCCCCTCTTCCGTGTGTTAATTATAATATCTGAGTTAAGAATTTTCATGATTTATCTATTCCGTATTAATTAGGAATGATTTAACGAGAGCAGATGAGCGAATCGCCGATTAACACCTCAAGATCCTCTCTCGCTCCGCCACCTTCAATCCCGTTCCAGGTCCAACATTAGTGAATTTAAGAAGTCGATAAAGTTCTGCAACAAGATGTTTTGACAAAATCCACCGTTCAATTTGACGACAAGCACAAGAAAAATGAAAATAGCGACGTCATGTTTCTTAAATATTCGATTACCAAAACGTGAACACTTGTTCAACTCTTTTAGTCAATGACACATATAATTGACTCTCAAGCTACTCTTTAGCCGCCCAGGTGGCACAAACAGAGTCCTCTGCTGACTTACGTTCCAGGTTATTAAATTAGTGTATGAATTGATAAAATAATGACTTAAATATTATAATGCAGTCGGACATAGGTACTGTGTACATTTGCCATTTGGCTCTGGTCACCCGGGCTGTATGGCTATATGATCATCATTATGCCATCGGAATTATACGATACTGGTAAGATGATTAATTATTATTTTAAATATTTATGATTTAATTTTTAATTATGATATATTTATAAAAAAAATTTTAAATGGGGTATAAATTTTGGGACACTAGACTTCTCCCTATGAACGCTTTTCGATTTACCCTGACGGTCGATAAAAAATTTTTATATGACCAAACTAATCTCTCGAGATTGATTAAAAAAATCTCATTAATTATTTTTTAATATGATCAACAATACATAAAGTTTTTGTCTTCAAAATTGACTTAGTTGATGTTTATATATTCTAATAGATTTTAAGATTTTCATAGGAGATATAAAAATGACTTTTTTTTCTTATATAAAAAATCACTGTATTAAAGTAAATATTTTTCATAATTTATTATTTTTATGTGTATGTGGTTGTTTTGGAGGGTTAGCTAAGATGATAATTTACTTTTTATTATAATAATATAGATAATTTGCCCCTATGGGAAACAATTGATACTTGCATATTATGTTATTACTGTAATAGGTCATGTGAGTGATTTTTAACACATGTGAAATACATCGCGGGTCAACTGATCTCTTTATAAAAGGCGATTGTACGTATTGAGTAAAATCTCTTATGATTTATTTCCTTTTCGGACAGTATATGGGGGAGGGGTTAACATCGAATCAGAGATCATCAATTTAATCTAATGAAATTTCTTCCGACTATCCAAATAAATTAAGAAGTATTCGAGTGAAGTGTCAAGAAATCTAACATTATGTAATTGTGCGCATTTTAATTGGAGGAGATATCTTTACAAATGTATCGTAATTGGGGATTAAATCGTAGGTGTCAGAGTACAACTTGGTATCCTTCCATTGTAATCTTGAGGGTAAAATGATTAACCAAGTAAAATTGAACTTGGAATTATCGGTTTAATTTAATAGAAAATTTTCATTGGATAAAATAAATTATAAGTATTCATGATAGGCAAAATAGATATTATGACAATTTGATATTTTTCCATTACATTATATCCCTGAGAATTAAGAGACTGTCCTGAAGAATCCACCGGCGACAATAATAAATTAAAGTTGCATGAATATGAATAATGTAAGAAATGATTAATTAACTTAGATAACGTCGAATTTAAAATTATCGATTCATTTCATATAAATTTTTTATTGATCATCAAAATAGATAAAATATTCATGATAAACGATTTAAAATTTTAATATTTAATAATTATGTATCCCATTTATTATTTTTAAATAAAATTTATTATAATTAAGGATCAAGATAGAAAGGAATCCTAGATTATAAGCCTAATCTCATCTGGTTGCATCCGCTTCTCTCGCGACCAATAATCGAATGTTATATTATTATAGGAAGCGAATTTACTTAATGCCGAAGATGCCCTTGTAGGACTTATTCAAACTGTCGTTATGGCACTGTGCGTCTACCTCCTTGACGTCATTATCCTTCTCGCCAGCCTGGCGCGGTTCCCGTGTTCCGTGAAACAAACGTACGTCCCGCAGGATAGTACCAAACGGCTGATGAGCCTTACCTTGCCATCGACGCGCAAGAATCTGAAGCACCTTCTCACCTCCGTCCACCGTTCGATCACGATCCCCGAATCGAATATGTTGATACGTGCGTGTATATCGACATCCGTGTAAGAGATGATACGTTAACGATGATGAACGGTTTAGATGTGGAATTAGATTTCCACTTAAAATAATACTTGGAGCAGATCCTCCAGTGAGCCAAGGGGCTGCAGTGACCTCTTGTGACTAAGAGGGCGACTCGGAGATATAACAAGCAACTCATTTACTGTCTTCTTCGGTCTGCTCTTCTTTGTCTTCCCTGCTGCTGCCTGCCCTGTGTCAATCGGTTGGCCCGATCTCGCTCCCAGACGATCGGAAAGTACCCGGAAAGATGAACGACGCCGATGTCTCCAAGCAGATCCAGCAGATGGTGCGTTTCATCCGCCAGGAGGCGGAAGAGAAGGCCAACGAGATCTCCATCTCCGCCGAAGAGGTATGGATTTCCGGCTCTCTCCCTCTAGTTTTCCGTTCTCCTCTGTTCGATTCGGACACTCGCTGATCGTGGATCAGTATCGGACAAAACAAATGAATCAGGGTTTGCTGATCTGTGATCCGACTGTATGATAAAAAAACATCTTTCATTTAGAATGATACACCTTCAATTATATTATTATTTGTACTCTGGATATAGTTAATTGGATTTTTCTTTTTGTGAAAAAATAGATTCTGTATATAATATGCTCCAAATCAAAAGCGCTTATGTTGTATACTAGTGTTTATCACGAGGGCAATAAATGATAGGAAAAGGGAAACATGGGAGTGATTGATGTTAATGAACATAAACAAGTGATTAAACTTAAAGTTTATAGTAGATGCGGGGGCATCACCCTGATCTGATTCCGACCATCCTTAGTAATATTGTTGGAATACCTCCTTAACAAACTCAGTGGAACATGCTTAACTAGTATCAACTTTTGTCGGATCATTTTGTTCTAGCTGGAGCTTTAACCGAGCAGCATTTAACATCAATGGAAATGAGAATGGAAGACGAATCATCCTTGAGGTTCAACAGGAATATACAAGAGCTCAGTTTTGAGAAGCATTGCTAAATGTAAGAGTACTCAAACAAAATCACAAATACTATGCGCTGATTGAATCACAAATTTGTTAACAGTCAAATATTTCTCAATAAAGGGAATTTTCACGGAATGTCCTTCCAATTTAAAAGAAAAATTCAAAAAACCATATAGGGGAACTAAAAGGAGTATTAACTCTTTATTCTGATTTAAGTGCTGTTAATGAATTCAGTTATATAAAGTGTTTATTATTCAAGATCAACACACATCTGGAATTATGTGAATATTTTTCTTTAGATGCTAATTTATCTTTTTCCCTATGGGACAGAGTGCCCATAGTAACATTTCTTCTAAAAGTATATGTAAAATCTAGGAAGCATATTTGATTGCGTGACATGCTATTTATATGGTGCAATTCATGTCATTTTGGTTCCTCACCTCACTCATACTTTTTCTTTGATCCATGTTTAACCGTGTGCTCTTCTGTTTGCCTTCTAGGAATTTAACATTGAGAAGTTACAACTTGTTGAAGCTGAAAAGAAGAAGATCAGACAAGAATATGAACGGAAAGAGAAGCAAGTCGAAATTCGTAAGAAAATGTAAATTACTTCTCCATTGATTTTCTACTGCTTTATTTTTCTTGCTTTTGAAGTAAATGATTTTCTCTAGTTACTTGCTATTTGCAATACATTTGATGCAGGAGCATTCTATAGTTTTTTTTATTAATTTTAGTAAATTAGCCTTTTTAATAATTTTTGAGTTTTTTTGGTATTTTAGATAATTTTGATAATTTTTATCTTTTGTAATTTTAGGATTTTTAGTCCATTTAAAATTGTTAGGATTAATTTTCTTAGCTAAAAATTTGTTTAGACTTTATCTCTTTTTTTAGGATGATTTTTTTTACTTTTTCTTTTTATGCTGCGACTTTTTTATTGTGACTTTTTCTTATTTCTTAGACTATTTAAACACAAGTTAAGGTTGATGTAAACAGAAGAGAAGTTTTGATTAATAAAATTTTCGGTAGTGTCGTTTATTTTCCTATTTCCTGGTATTCCTCTTTTAATCAATAGGTTCTAAAAGATTATTTTCGATATTCGTGCGCGGATCAACGGATTTAATAGCTCGCAGGATAATCGCTATTCTGTCCGACGTCAGTTGGTATCAGAGCTCATTAAGATGGAATGGAGGGTAGTCGTAGTCGTGGTCATGATAGGCAGGTTCCTACTGAGGAAGACGCACACCGTGGTCGTCGCGCCCAAGACAAAATTGAAGATTTACAGAGACAAGTCACGAAGTTATCCCAGCGTCTAATGCCGCAAGTTCTTGAAGATCGTGAGGTATGTGGTCGAGGTAGTGAAAGACAGGTTCCGACTAAGGAAGTCTCACACTGTAATCGTAGTGCCCAAGATCTTAATGGTCGTAAGTTGTTTTATTTTAATTTGGATAAAATTTTTCTTGAGAAAGATATGGACAAGAAGATCGAAATAATAGGCGATTCAATTTATGACGATTATCAAGTATCTAAAGTTGGATCAAGCATATGTACAAGTAATCAAATCCGAGGTGGACCTTCTGTGCAGTCATTGGCGATGGATGTGATATTGCCTTTAGTTTTGAAGCAAAGCTACCAATGTGTGTCATCGCTGCAACAGTTCTACGATGGTGGATCTTTTGTTGTGTTCTTTGATGACTCCCTCGTTTGTTCCTACGGCGACGAGATAAAAATCATGAACTCGTCTGATGCCTCTGTCTTAGGGAGTCTTGGCGGGTTTTCAGAGTCTAGTACTTCCTTCACCTTGAGTCTTGATGACTAGTTCCTTTTCACGACCGCCGACAGCTATCAAATTCGAGTTTGGGAGCTCTCCTCCCGCAAGGGCATTTGTTCATGAAAGGGACATAATAATTTAGTAAATAGCATGACTTGACATTCTTCTAGTGGATTGCTAGGTACAGATGGAGCAAACAGAATGGTTTGTGTATGGGATGTAGATGGTGGATTTTGCACACATTTCTTCAATGGTCATGGGAGTATTGTGACATGCATCGAATTCCACCCAAACTAGTTACTATTGTTCTCAGACGGCGATGAAGCTATTGTTCGAGTTTGGAACTTGCAATCTAAGAAGTGTGTTGCAATGCTGGAAAAGCACTTCTCACCAATTATCTCATTGGCAATATCTGATGATGTCTCAATTTTGCTAGGTAAGGTCGTGAATAGATGGGACCTTGAAGATTATAGCTTCGAGATGGATAAGAGCAGCATCCACGATATCGTGCTTGTCGGCGGATCGACGAGTTTCCTCAAAGTCCAGTTGCTAATAGATTTTATCAAGTTGATACCAGAGGATCTTCCTCTTGGATTGCCACTTGAACTCGAGGACAAATTCTTTTCAATCCGGGCCGTCTTATGCAGGAACATTCTATGGGTTTTTCATTAATTTTAGTAAATTAGTTTTTTTAATAATTTTTAAAACTTTTTTGGTATTTTAAATATTTTTGATAATTTTTATCTTTTGTAATTTTATGATTTTTAGTCCGTTTAAAATTTTTAGGATTAGTTCTCTTTTCTAAAAATTTGTTTAGACTTTATTTTTTTTTAGGATGAGTTTTCTTTTACTTTTTCTTTTTCTATTGCGACTGTTCTATTGTGACTTTTTCTTATTGCTTAGGTTATTTAAACATAAGTTAGGGTTGATGTAAAAAGGAGAGAAGTTTTAATTAATTAGATTTTCGGCAGTGCCGTTTATTTTCCTATTTCCTGCATTCCTCTTCGAATCAACATGTTCTAGAAGATTGTTTCCGATATTCGTACGCGGATCAACGAATTCAATAGCTCACAGGAGAATCACTATCCTATCCGACGTCAACATTGCATAAATTTGCTTCAGATGGGCACTCCATTTTGTTAATTATTTCAAAGTTAAGGTGTACGTGCAAGAGAGCCAGTTTGATTATTCCTAGTCAAACCATATTTTGAAGAATAGGCCAATGTACATTTCATTCTTGATGTTTTTCGTCAAACCATCATGTCACTATATGTGATCAACTGTACAATATTTGACTTCCTCCTCATAGGATGGTAAAAGATTATTTCTGACTATTGGAGGTAAAATAAAATAGATTACCAATCATCTAAAAGTGGAGCCACTTACTAAAATCATATAGGTAAAATAATAAAAGCATAAGGAAATCAATAGAGGTGCATTCTTATACGTCCATGTAACACTAATAAAATCTCTTATTCATATATGATGTTGATCTATCCATAGTGATGATGTTTAGTCCAAAATAAAAAAGGATAATTATTGAAAATCTAATTAATTCTTATGTGAATGATGTATTTGGATTAAGAGAACCAAGAAACTTGAAAAATATGAGATGTCGATATATAAATTTTAAACTATTTTTGTAGAAAAGCTTTATATATGCATATATACTATTTAAAATTTTCAAAATGGAATGGGATCAGACACCCAATACTTTTCATCTCAGTTTGCTGTTCAATGTGGCAATAATTTCTAGAACAATTTATGTTGAAATATATTTCATGTTAAATGGATAAAGATCAAATTATTTAAAAATTTTAAAATATTTATAAAGTACTAAAAAACTTCACCAATTCTGACGTTTGATTTGCCCCACAATACTGTTTCCTTTTGTATATTGTAGAAAGAAATTGACTTTCTTTAGATTAGTCACCTATACGATGGATATTATGGTTTTTAGATGGTGATTACTGATAATTGAGTCACTTCTATTGCATCTGCAGTGATTACTCAATGCAGTTGAATGCATCCCGTATTAGAGTTCTTCAAGCTCAAGATGATTTAGTCATCTCCATGAAAGAGGCTGCTGCAAAGGAGCTCCTGACTGTCAGCCATCATCACATCTTCAATATTACCCATCATGATCATGCATACAAACACCTATTGAAGGATCTCATTGTTCAGGTTTGGGTTTGTTTCTTGCATGTACTATTTACTGATAGTAAACTTCTATGGTGGATGCATTTAGGACTTAAGTTCAGATTATTTTTATATAATCTTAGAATTAGTGAAACTAGCATGTCCATTTAATCAAGATGTTGATGACGTGACACTAAAATCTTTCCTACTAATAGCTAACCATAGATGTTATTTCACCATTGTTTTTCAACTTATTCTAACTAAGACTACTATTAGTTCCTGTTAATGGTCCAAGCCTTATGCTTTATTCTGTGTGTGTGACAACTTTGAAGGGTTTGTTATTTGAATTCATTTATTTTACCACTCCAAAATTGATGGTGTGTAAATTGAAAATCTTTTGTCCTTCCAGAGCTTGCTCAGATTGAAAGAACCAGCTGTTCTGTTGCGTTGTCGGAAAGAAGATCATCATCTTGTGGAGTCAGTTTTGGAGTCAGCAAAAGAAACATATGCAGCTAAAGAAGGTGTCCACCCACCAAATATTGTTGTAGACACTAATGTCTACCTACCACCTCCTCCTAGTCACCATAATGCTCATGGCCTCCATTGGTAATGCACTTTTTGAACATAGTCATCCATTTTACATATTTTTGAGGATTAGAAGTTGAATAAATTTATTCCATGTTATTCCTATATGTTTAGTAATCATTTTTTATAGTATTTGTTAAATAGAATGAAAAGGCTATCATATTGTTTGCTGCAAAGAGGTTAATGTTGGACTCAACCACAAACGATAATCTAAATATACAATTTGGAACTAAACCTATACACTTGACTAATGACTTCAACACTCCCCCTTTATGCTGGAGCATAGATACAACTTATTACATAAGTTAGAAAAGGAGGGCTACTTTGTTGGACCCAACTTCATCCCACAATGTAAAATTAAACTAGCATACTTAAGTAATAATTTCAACACTTCCCCTCTAAGTTAGAATATAGATATAATCCCAACCTATTGCATAAAATAGAAAAGGATTTAAAGAAAGACTTAAGACATGGCCAAGCTTTGAAACCTCATGCCCTATTGGAGTCGAAGTCTCTAATCGGAATGATTCAATTTCATTTCATTGTTGTGCATGCCAATGCTTTGCACGCATCAACATGCTTTTCTGTGTGCGCCGAGATGAATTCATGTAAGTTTCAATTTATAAACCTCATCCACTTAGTTTTGTTGCTTCCAAAAATAAGTGCAAAGCAATTCAAAAGTTATTTAAATTAAAGTCTTAGAGCAATAAGTTATAAAATATCACAAGCATCTTGACTGTTGATTACACCTTACTAATTTCATAACATTTGTCATGCACTTGACATGCTTTTATATGCATGGAAATGTACTGAGTTAAATTTAGATAAGTTTACTCCTTTAACATCTTTTCAACTGGTTTATTTACTTTAAAAAATAAAGTTATAACAATTAGAGACTCAACTGAATTAAAATATCATTGTACTGTGTTGTATTAATACTTAACAAACTTTGGCATGTGTTAAATCATGCCAAAATGGATTTTAGATGAGCTTTACTTATTTAATCCATTTTCACTTAAATTGTATACTTTTGACAGGATTATATAATTAATAATTAAGCTTAAAACTGATTTTACTCATTTTTTACTTCAATGCATGTTGAGATGAATTTACATAAATTTTACTTATAATCTTCTATTTAATTCATTAATCCTTAAAAATAGGACTATAGCAATTAAATATTTAACTGAATTGAATTTCGAAACAAAAGATAACAAATTATTACTCTTAATCTTCTTTTATTTAATTCATTAACTCTTTAAAATAGGACTATAACAAATAAATATTTAATTGAATTAAATTTTAATACAAAAGATAACAAATTAGAACTCATCTTGGCGTGTGTTAAAGCATGCCTAAGTGTGTCTACTGTTGCCATATGATAATTGTCGCCACAATTAACAAAAGTAACATATAGATTATCCATGCTCATCACTATTGGTTTTGAATTATTTGTTGGAGTGATATGATTCAACTGTACCACTTGCCATGACACAATGATACAATATTTGAATTCAGTTGAAAGAACAATGTTGAACAAGTGTTGTAGACTTGTAGTAGAAGGTTACCTTAGATCAATGCATTACAAGAGAGGATAGAGCAAGATCCCTAGAGATAGTCCCTTAAGTGGGCTTCTCAATATTGACAATCTGCTGTGCACCAGTGAAAGGGGAGGAAAAAAGTAATAGATGAGGACCTCACCTGACCTGTGGTGTTTTTGTAGCCCCAGTAAGGGAGTGAGAGGTGGAGTTCGAGTCTCAACAAGAGGGCAATTGATGGTTTCAAGCCCTAACGAGTGAGTGGCAAAATTTCCCAACCCCTATGAGAGTGCGAGCCAAGGTTTCACAATCTCAGCTAGAGAGTTAGCAGCGCACATGTTTGATCTCTGGAGGAGGAAAACAAAATGAGAATAAGACCAATAAGGTAATTTTATAGTCCCCTTCTTTTAATAAAGTAAATAATTTATTTCCTTTTTTCTGTTCACTTCTTTCTTTCTTTCTCAGTCCTCTTCTTTACGTTTTTCCCTTTCTATGGTTGATAATTAATGGTGTTGTTTGAGCAACAATAGTTAATCAAATTGTTTGCTCTTAATATATGGATCATCATCCCGTTCATTTGCCTTGAAAGAGCAGTCATGTGATTGGTTTTTTTATGCTAACACAATTCCTTTATTATTCAGCTCTGGCGGTGTTGTACTGGCTTCTATAGATGGGAAGATTGTTTGTGAAAATACACTTGATGCAAGACTAGATGTTGCTTTCCGCAAGAAATTGCCCGAGGTACTACTCTCTTTGATAACTTTTCAATGAATGCTGTAGAAACAAGATTTCGACAGATTGTAGGTTATTCTTTTAGATGTTGAATTTTGTACTTCTAATTGCCTGCTATTTCTTGTGCTATCAACTTAGTGTTGTTTCTATTTGGATGTAAATGAGAATAAAAAAGGAATTAGGAAGTGTTGAAATGAACAGGGTATACTGCTCATAAATATTACATAAATTTACTAACATTCTATATGTCTTTGTTGATTACAGATAAGGAAGCGTCTCTACGGCCAGACTGCTGCTTAATCTGCTTATCATATGTCTTCTCCAAATGTTTCAAATAATGGCGTGTTTCTGGATTCGAACACGTTGGGAATGCTTTATCTGCGCAACTTGTAATTCAACGAATAATTGCTATAACGTCTGTATTGTTGTGTTGCTCATCATGATTGGTCCAGCTATTTTGGAGTGCCTTTGTTATTATTTATTACTCCCTGAACAAATTCCCTTGGGAAGATGAAGTAAATGAGTTATTAGTTCATGGCATGCGTATATTCTGCAAAGTACGGAATCAATAATTTTTATAGGCCTTTAACCTGGGTCATTATGTGATTTTTTTTTTTTTTTTGGCCTAGACGTCTCAGATCTTAAATCGATCTTGATCTCAAATTGATTTGTGTAGGATCATGATCCTACAAATTATGATCAGGATTATGGTTGGCGATAGTGGTGGCGAGGAGGACTGGAGGAGAAAGATTTTTTTTTCTTTCCACATTCCTTTCCTTAATTTTTAGAGCCAAAAAGTTGGCGCGGGAATAAATTTTTCCATGAGATACAGAATCAAATGTATCGCACGGCGTATAACATAAAATACTATTTTAGGCCCTCAAGGATCAGAACATGTCTCATAAAGCTTTTGAGCTTATGGATAAAACGAACTCCCAAGGATGTAAGCTTGAGTATGTGATGATGGATGTTCTCACTGGATGGTTAACTGAAATTGGTGAAACTGAGAGGCCAAGACGATTTGTGCAACCCATCATGCTTTCTCATATGATTCAGGAAATCTTGATATTTACCTCCTCCGTGTTAGCCATAACATTCGGGTTAGTAGCCTCCGTGATTTACCTCTTCCGTGTTAGTCCTGGAACGGATTGACGGAGGTGCTGAGGACGAGCGATTCATCATTTTGCCACCAGGAAATCTTGATATTTAATTTCATAGTTACTTTTTGTTTGGCACTGAGTTTACAATAGCAGATGAGATAAAAGAGATTTTTGACTCTAAAGGGTGGAACTTTGTGGTGCTCGTGTCGGTTCATCGATCAAAAAATAAAAAAAAAACCCTGATCTATGCCCAGCCCTTCCTTCGTTGGTATTCTTGATCTGATACTAAACGCCGCTTTGTAGGATTGACAAAGTTGTGGCGGATGAGATTTATATTATAAGCAGCCACAACTCCTTTGTGGCATTGACATCAAACTCACAAAAGACATGAAAATCAAACAAGCATTACGAAAAAAACTAAAAGAAAAGATGGAGAATAATAATTTCTTACAGCCAAATATCACGATTTCAAAATGTTAATATATGAGTTTATATGATCCTACAATTTCTTAAATTGTGTATCATGAAACCAAATCAATTCCAAATGTTGGAAAAGGAAATGGGGTTTTCTTTACTTCTTTTACACTGAGAGAGTAGAAATGGAGTTTTCTACCTCTGGTCCCTCGGCCCAGTTCAATTCATATAGGATATTATCCTACGCCTATTAAATTTTGAAAAACTTAAGTTGCGTTTAGTTTGTTTATTTTTCGTTTTCATTTTATAAGAAAATATGATTTTCTATAAAAGGGTATTTGTTTTGTTCAATTTTATTGTTTAGAAAAAAAAATATTATTTTCTGAAAAATTAAAGAATATCTAAAATTTATTTCCTAAAAAATAGAAAAATATGATTGACTAAAAAATTAAAAGAAATACGACTCAAACCAAACGTAATTTTAGATCTACTTAATCCGTCCGACATCTCCCTTATCATGGCTGACTACTTGCAAACAGAGCTTCCCTATCAACCAGACCAGGATAGTTTGGGGGCGAGGCCTCTACCAAGCAGTAGTCAAGCTTCTAGACGGTTCTTACTTCGACTAAAGATGTTTTTCCTTTCTATTGTTGATAATTTAATAGTGTTGTTTGAGCAACAATTGTTAATCAAATTGTTTGCTCTTAATATATGGATCATGAAGTTCATTGGCGCCTCCGGGACGCAGTTGAATTGATTATTGCTACTTGCTAGATATTATTATAATGGGTAAAACTTCGGATCTCAATAAAATCGACAAAAATATTCTTTCCGTAATAATCAATAATTTTTCTATTTATCTTTTCACATATAACCTTGAGACAAATTATATGGGATAGTTTGAATGACATATTTCACTTTTTATTATAATAAAAAAAATAATAAATCAATTAACAGATGAATCTGGAGTGATCAGTTCGGTTCTATCGAAGTTTTTCATCGGCCATTAAAATAAATTGGAAACCGTAAGTTATGGACGGTCTAGAAGTCCAATGTCGTAGGATTAAGTCCCTATTTGAAAAAATAATTCTTGTAAAATATATTCATGAATATCTAAGATGACGATTAATCATCCTATCGCAGATAATCTCGGAATCGAACTTTTTTACTACAATCAAGTTCATTTGCCTCGAAAAGTAGTTACGTGATTTTATTTTTATGCTAGGACAATTCCTTTATTATTAGGCTCTGGCAGTGTTGTAATTGGCTCCTATCGATAGGAAAATTGTTTGCGAAAATAGACTCCGATGCAAGACTAGATGTTGCTTTCCGCAAGAAATTTCCTGAGGTACTCTCTTTTATAACTTTTCGGCGAATGCTGTAGAAATAGAATTGTAACTTATTCGCTTAGATGTTGAATTTTGTTCCTCTAATTTCCTGCTATTTCTTGTGTTATCTACTTAGTGTAAATGAGAATAAAGAGGAGAGCAGAAGAGGAAATTTACAGACTAAGGTCACTAAAATGGAATGGAGAAGAGAAATTTACATTACTTGTCTTCTTCTGTTTTCCATCTGTTCAAATAAGAAGGGTGAAAATAAAAAGTTTTGTTTCCATTCAGCACAATACACCATCATGTAACCATTTACGAAAGATTCACGTAATAAGGATTGCTGCCCAAAAATATTCCATCAATTTACTAACAATCAAAATGTTGTTGGGGTTGCTGTCTGATCCGGGCGGATGGGATCTGAGAGGATGTGGGGCTCACTCGGACCGATCCCTATGGATGACATGATCGTAAGGGGCCAAGGGAAAGGTCGGGTCGGCGGTCAAGACAATCCCAGGTCGGCCAGTGAAAGATTGTTGAAAGACTGTTCGGGCACGGTGCAACCGGGGGCTAGACAGGGCTAGGCCGAAAGCTCGCTAGGCGGGGGAACCCGCCCGACCACTTGGTCATGGCCAGGTTCACTCCAGTAAAGGCGGTCGCGGCTGCTCGGAGGCTAGACTCCTGGGGAAGTGGCGGCGCAACCTGTCGATCAACCGAGCACGGGCGGTCGGCCGGTCATGCAAAAGCTCATACACCGTGAGGAGGATATCATTTACGCGCCAATGGAGTACGGAAGATATTCAGGAAATCTTACTAGGGGACAGTGAGACGGCGCGGGCCCACTGAAGTGCCAGGCAGTTAAGAAAGGTGGACAACCGTATCACTACGTCGAGTTTCTAGGCTGTACGGTGACAGACTTAGCCCTTCTGTTAGCTAGCAAAGCCTACTGTCTGATTCATATTAAATTCTTTAAGATACTTTGGTAGGTTTTTGTCTGTCGTCTCGCCTAAGGTCCCCCCTCTTCGGATGGGGGCATGCTCAAGAATTCTTCTACAGTTCTCCTCTCATTCTCTACTCGTTGGAGTCCGGCAAGAGTCGTCAGAGTGCCCTCAGCAGGTACCCTATCGACTGGTTTCTAACGATTCTTTCCCTTCGTGGGGATCTTTGTTGGTGCCCCGGTTGATTTTGATGTGATCAATTAAGTTAGGTTAGGTCCTGTTGGTTTTAATCCCTCTGCTAAGTGTGCAGGAACTTAGGTACGGAGGAAGTCGAGCGTAAGACGTAGTGGACGAGAAGGATTGCACGGGGAAGTGAGCCGACGGGCTCGGTACAATCCGAGGGACGCGGAAGCTGCGGAAGAGTATGTCGGTGGAGCGTGAAGGATGCGCGCGACGCCCGAGGGATGAGAAGCCGGAAGGAAGCACGCTCGAGGGGCGAAAGGTCAGAATCGGGTTCGGGTGAGCCTAATTCCGG
This sequence comes from Boesenbergia rotunda, assembly GCA_024364735.1. NCBI lineage: Eukaryota > Viridiplantae > Streptophyta > Magnoliopsida > Zingiberales > Zingiberaceae > Boesenbergia > Boesenbergia rotunda. Next base: position 217,945 of record JAGFNQ010003224.1, on the reverse strand, counting down.
TTGGTCAGAAATCATCCAGAAGATCTACTCACGAACAGTCAAATTGCCTTTGACTTGGACTTGGATCAAGACGAGCGCGACGTCTTTTATAAAAGCTTTTAATTAAAGCTTTTATAAAATGGCTTTTTGAAAAATATTTATAAAGTCTTTTATAAAAGCTTTTAATTAATCAGACGTGGAGAGCGAAGCAATCGGAATTAAAGCTTTTAATTAAAAGCTTTTTAATTAATCAGACGTGGAGAACGAAGCAATCGGAATTAAAGCTTTTAATTAAAGCTCTTTTTTCAGACGTGGATCACACTTTTGGAGAGCGAGCGAAGCAATCGGATTAATGCCGATTATCAAGTCTTGATGAAGTCAAAACTTATCACGTCTTTTATTTAGAGTTTAAAATTTGATTGAGATAATCTTAGATCTACGATCAAGATAAAACTCAATCTTGTATCAACGGTCAAGATCATATCACTCAACCTATAAATAGGCTTAGAGATTTAGATTCAATTTCAATTCATTCTTGTAATTCTCTCTATAGTCTAGCGTGCTTTTATTGTAAGGCTTCTCCGCCACAAGGAGATTTTAATTGAGCGTCCACTGCCTTAGAAGCAAGGTTCTTAGTTGCGACCAAGTTTTTTTTAAAGAGGAGTGCCTTCCATTTCATATTTCATTTCCGTCTATTCACCCCTTCTAGCCGGACCAACCCGATCCAACAAGTGGTATCAGAGCCAGGCCGCCGCAGAAGAACTAATCGCCAACTGCAGCAAATTTTAAGATGGTTGGACCAGCAATATACCAGCCTAAATTTGAGGGGGAGTTCGCGGCATGGAAACGGAAGATGCAGGTATTTTTTACTACAGATTATGAATTATTAATTATTATGAAAAATGGCTATGCAGCTCCTAAAGACAATGAAGGAAAGATCAAGGATCCTGATTCTTGGAACAAGAAGGAACAAGTTGATGCTGTAGCAAACGGAAAGGCAGAATTTCATCTGCTGACCGTCCTCCCAGAGCAAGATGTGAACCGGATCAGTAAGTACGAATCGGCGAAGGAACTTTGGGAAAAGTTCTTGGAACTGCACGAAGGAACCTCGGAAGCAAAACTTGCGCGACGAGATGTTCTTCGAAGCCGACTGACCAATCTACGGATGGAAGACGGAGAATCTGTTGCGAGATTACATGCAAAGGTAAAAGAACTAATTACAAGCCTCGAAAATCTCGGAGAAAAGGTAACTAACCGCGATGCTCAAAGGTACGCTCTAAACGCGTTTCCGAGAACCTCGGAATGGACCTCGGTAATCGATGCATATTATATTTCAAAAAATCTAGAAATAAGTAATTTAGAAGAGTTGTTTTCTACTTTGGAACTTCATGAATCACGCTTTGTAGAAAAGAACAGGAAAGCTGACAATATTGCGCTAAAAACAAGGAAGATCCAACTCGACGAAGAATCTTCAGCGGATGATGAAGAAACAGCACTAGCGGTAAGAAAATTATGTAAATACATTAATACTAACCGCTCAAAAAAGGTGCAGAGAAAGAAAAAACGAACGGTCCGATGCTACAACTGCAATGAGGAGGGACACCTTAAAGATCAGTGCCCTAAACTCAAGAACCAGCCAAAGAAGAAAAAGGCACTAAAAGCCACCTGGGACGAGACCTCGTCAGATGAATCGGAAGCCGAAGAGTTTGTCGGACTTGCATTGATGGCAAGCCACCAAGACGAAGATGAAGAAAGCACCTCGGGAGAAAGCAGCAATGAAGAGGAAGATCCTAACTTCGAAACCGACCCGGTAAGTGAGGTATGTCTACTTCCACCTGCTCGAATCTACTCGGTAATAAAATCCATGCTTAAGTCAATGAATAAATTGGAGATAGAAAACTCTGAGTTAAAAGAAAGATTTGGCACTGTATGCTCATCTGTTCTATACGACCAACTGAAAACAGAAAATGAAAATTTGAAGAATTTAGTGGAGAAATTAGAAAATGATATTGCATGTGTAAGAATTAAAAAGAATTTTTATCCTGAAAATCTGAATTGGTATGTTAAAAATCATAGGGGCCAGCTTAGAAAAATTCCTAGCAATTATATTCCTCCAAAGTTTTTGATTAACCCCGTAAATGAAAATTTATTTTGGGTCCCAAAATCAATATTGAATTAATTTTCTGGTATTTATGAAAAACAAAACTGACTAATATTCTGTTTCTTTATGTCCTTTATCATTTGTTAAATGTTTTTAAGAAATTATTTCGATCGGAGTTTACTAGAGAAAATTAATTTTATATTTTTGAGTACTTGGCATACTTATCATGAATTTATTAGGATTTTTGTTAAATAATTTTCATATTTGTATCAATTTAATAATATTTTAAAAAAATTAAGTGAAATTTATATTTTCCCTTCCCTATTTTTTGTCTCATTTTTGCTGTGATCAAAGGGGAGAGTAGTTTATGTTCAGGGGGAGGTTATATACATGATTGCAAAATTTCTTTTATGCTTAATACTGTTACAATATTTTTTGTTTGTTGTTTATCCCTAACTAAACTTGGGTTGATGCACATCAAAAAGGGGGAGATTGTTGGTGCCCCAGTTGGTTTTGATGTGATCAACTAAGTTAGGTTAGGTCCTGTTGGTTTTAATCCCTCTGCTAAGTGTGCAGGAACTTAGGTACGGAGGAAGTCGAGCGTAAGACGTAGTGGACGAGAAGGATTGCACGGGAAAGTGAGCCGACGGGCTCGGTACAATCCGAGGGACGCGGAAGCTGTGGAAGAGTATGTCGGTGGAGCGTGAAGGATGTGCGCGACGCCCGAGGGACGAGAAGCCGGAAGGAAACACGCTCGAGGGGCGAAAGGTCGGAGTCGGATTCGGGTGAGCCTAATTCCGGTTGGTCAGAAATCACCCAAAAGATCTACTCACGAACAGTCAAATTGCCTTTAACTTGGACTTGGATCAAGACGAGCGCGACGTCTTCTATAAAAGCTTTTAATTAAAGCTTTTATAAAATGGCTTTTTGAAAAATATTTATAAAGTCTTTTATAAAAGCTTTTTTTTATTAAAGCTTTTAATTAATCAGACGTGGAGAGCGAAGCAATCAGAATTAAAGCTTTTAATTAAAAGCTTTTTAATTAATCAGACGTGGAGAACGAAGCAATCGGAATTAAAGCTTTTAATTAAAGCTCTTTTTTCAGACGTGGATCACACTTTTGGAGAGCGAGCGAAGCAATCGGATTAATGCCGATTATCAAGTCTTGATGAAGTCAAAACTTATCACGTCTTTTATTTAGAGTTTAAAATTTGATTGAGATAATCTTAGATCTACGATCAAGATAAAACTCAATCTTGTATCAACGGTCAAGATCATATCACTCAACCTATAAATAGGCTTAGAGATTTAGATTTAATTTCAATTCATTCTTGTAATTCTCTCTACAGTCTAGCGTGCTTTTATTGTAAGACTTCTCCGCCACAAGGAGATTTTAATTGAGCGTCCACTGCCTTGGAAGCAAGGTTCTTAGTTGCGACCAAGTTTTTTTTAAAGAGGAGTGCCTTCCATTTCATATTTCGTTTCCGTCTATTCACCCCCCTCTAGCCGGACCAACCCGATCCAACAATCTTCACTCGTTGTCCTTCACGAGCACCCGACCGAGCATCCCTTCCGTCCGCCCAAGCCTCCCGATCATCCGGTGGGCAACCCAGCAGTCAATCTCCGGTCAACACTCGAGTGCGTCATCACAAGGTGGCCCCCTTTGCTTGCCGACGGGATCAAATTTGACGTTGTCTGTGGGAACTTTTCGCTTGATCAGAAGACAAAAGATGAGTGACTCCAACAAGATGACATCACCATTGCACTAGAGGATTTCAAGCTGTTGATCGCCACCAAAGCCTAGAAGTTGGCGTAGCAACAACCATCGAGTGGCAACCTGGCTGCCGGGCTCCCGGCAGCCTCGGCCGCGGCAGTGCCCGCCCAACTAGAAAAAGGTACACACCCGGGCACGAGTGCCTACTTCCCCCGGCCTTCTTCCAACCCCGGGACGATGAGACTCAGTCGGATCATATGGAGATCTCCTCCAGTCATACGGTTCCCCGCAACCCAACCAAGGGCAAGGCTTCTGTTCTTCAGACATCTCCGGACAGGTCAGGCCTTCCCTTCTCTCACCACATCCTCTGAGACCCCGTTCCCAAGCATTTTCGACTCTTGGTTATCATGGAATATGGAGGGGTCACAGACCCAGAGGTGCATCTGGCCAAATTTGAAAACGTAGCCCTGTTGCATCAATACATGGACAACATCAAGTGTTGGGCATTCGTAACCACACTGGCCAGTCTCGCTCAGCGGTGGTTCGATCGGCTTCCTAGCCGGTGAATACAGAACTTCAAGGCAGGAAACTCTTTTTGCAGCACTTCACAAGCAGCCGGAGACACCACAAAACAAGCCTTAACCTCTTCACCCTGAAGCAGGGTCTAAAAGAGTCCTTGAGGGCATACATTAAAAGGTTCAACCAAGTGGCGATGGATGTACCAACCGCCACTCCGGAGGTAATGAATAGTATTTTCTCCCAAGGGCTATAAGATGGGGAATTCTTCCATTCGCTGATTAGGAACCCGCCCAAAAGTTTTGATGCCCTCTTGGGAAAAGTGGTCAAGTACTTCAATGTTGAGGAAGCACAGGCCGCTTGCGAAAAGAGGTAAGCCCAACTTCGGCCCTTCACCTGGCTCAAAGGGTCATCCCTTCGGGAGGGCCCATTCAAAATCCCCAAGTAGCCACCAATAGGCCAGGGCTGGAATACCGATAGTTATAGCAAGTGGCCCAGGGATACAGTCTAGCTAGATTGAGGACATATTGCTCTTTCCACCAAAGCCACAATCAAGCCACCCAGGAGAGCCGATAGCTAGGACGGGGGTAGGCTCTCGCCGCTCGGGGAACATCCCGGCCGGCTCCGCATAGACACCCAGTCTGATGGGGACCGTCGGGGGGGGGGGCGCCCTGGTAGTAGCGCCTGTAGAAACACCCGTTGCTCGACAATTATTCCAATCAACCGATCCTCCTGAAGCTGCAAAGGCTAATGAGGAGCAAGTCAATCAGCAGAACACTATGCAGGGGGGTGTGAACGTCATTTCCAGAGGGCCCACATACAGGGTCTCTAATCGAACCCATAAGTCCCAAGTGCGTTGACTGAAAATTCATCAAGTCGGGACTAGTGCGGCTCAAGCCCATGGCCCGTAGATTAGTTTTGGGCCCCAATATTTGCAAGGCTTGAAGGTCCCCCATGAAGATGTTGTAGTCCTATCGACAACAATAGCTAATTATTAGAGTCACCGAACCATCGTAGACACGAGCAGCTCGGTCAATGTACTTTATAAGAGGACGTTTGATCAGCTGCATATTGACATGACAGAGTTGCAGCTAATGACAACACCTCTGTTCGAATTCATAGGCAACGAGATACAGCCGGTCGGGCAGATTAAGCTGGCCATTTCCTTGGGAGAGAATCCCCTAAAGAGGACCTGGTGGTCCATCTTCCTAATAGTCGACGCCCCGTCCGCTTATAATGCTATATTGGGTCGACCGACCCTCAATGAGTTTCGGGCCGTCATGTCTACTTTCTATCTTAAAGTCAAGTTCCCTGTAGGGGACCGAGTGAGGGAGGCCCGGGGAGATCAGAGGGTAGCATGACGCTGCTACGTGGATGATGTCCGAACAGAGGTTCGAAATGTTGGGATTGATGGCACGGCTAAAAGGGGGGGTGAATAGTTTTTTCCTCCAATTCACTTTCTTCCTATAATTGTTAGCGCAAGTGGAAACCCAGACTATCAATTAGAACAATGCTAACTCTTTACCGTTTATGTGGTTCGGAGATTGTTTGCTCCTACTCTACAACGTGTCTTTCAGGTGGGCGAACCCTTGATCCTTCAGTGGATAACTCCCCGGCAATCCCCAGCTAATGCTTTCCCCTTCTAAGTGGAGAACAACCTCTCACAAATCCTCTTCCTTTTTACAAGATGAGAGCTAGGATTTAGGAGGAAGAAAAAAGACTTAGTGCTTGAGCACTTGAACACTTAAGCAAAGATTTTACAATGAAAAGCTAACCCTATGCTAGTCTCAAGCTCCTCTTTAAATAGAAAATTTTCCAACCCTCATTTTCTAAGTTCTTAAAGGATAATTTTGTAATAGAGACAAATTTATTAGCAGTTAAAATATCATGAAACTTTCTTTAAAAAATTTGACTGAGTATATAAGGTTCTTATAATCTTATGCATTAAGTACAAAATGAACATAAATTCAAAGCTTGTCATGTTTCTGTAAATTCTCTAAACTTCAGCCTTAGCTTTTCCATTTGAAGAATGGTCACTAAAAATTTCAAAAACTTTACAAGTTACAACATACATACCTATTAAGCTTTTTACTGAATCATAGTGAGAACTCCAACGAATAGCTCCCTCTTGTTGTAAATTACCAATTTGATTGATCCTACTTTGAAAATCATGTTCTCTAATTACTAACATATGCACAATTTTATTTCTCTATACAATACGTAACTCAACAATGTGTTTAATAGAAGAAGTGACAATATTGACAATACTATCCAAATGAGAAAAGAATTCCCAAAGAACACTAACATCCTTAGTTGCAGAAACCAATGTTAATTGTAATCCATAGACAAAATAGTGGACATAGTATACATAGGGGCGATATCTGAAAAATAACGCCTGAAGTCCATTCTATGTGCTACACATATTACTAGCACTATCATATCCTTGGCCTCTGATTTTCTTAACTTGAAGGTCATGATGAACAAGAACACTAGATATCTCTTTTTTTTTAGATTCAATGAGGTAGTGTCACTAATACTTTTGATGGGAAAAAAATTTCTTGTCAAAATCCAATGATTGTTCACAAACCTCAAGACAATACCATTTGCTCCCATTTAGATATATCTTGTGCTTCGTTAATAAGAATATAGATGAATTTATCTCCAACTTCTACATGAACCATCTGTAATACTCTATTAGCTATAATATGTAAAATCTCTTTTTGAATTTCTGAAGCGACATATTGAGCATTTTTTGGAACATTGTAAGTACAATTTCCTTAATTTCTAGTTTGTAAAAGTCTTTAATAATTCAAGAAAATTCCCAATAATCGAATTACCATCATTCAAAAAAAAAAATAATATGCTGTATTTGTTGTAGGTGAATATTTCAACCAATGAAATTTTGAATATTTTTTCTAAAATAGATAATTCTGAATTCGAAATTTTATCTGAGATACTCTAACATATCTGGTTGATAAGACTACATCTTTAGATATGACCATATTATCTCATTTCGTCTATTAATATAATGTTTACATATCTACTTTCTTTTTTCTAGATCTTGTTCAATATAAGTAGAGGATGATCGATGGTCGTCACTAGGAGAGGAAATTAGACGAATTTGGACATTAGAATTGGAAGACTTTCATTAGATTGAGTTGCATTACAGAGTGAAGTGCTTTCACTAGTTTACCGATCTCTTTTCTTAAAGAAAGAGGATATCAATGTCTTTCCTTTCTTTGCAACCGATTATATTTAATTTTGAAATAATTCAAATTATATCTCTAAACAAGTGATTAAATAACAATTAAACAAATAAATAGTGCTCAAAGTACAATGAATTGCGTGGGAAAATCTTGAGATTTGGTAAGTTGCAATGTTATTAGAAAATAAAACGCTAAAATTAAGGAACTGAAAAATAACTTAATCTCTAAAGAGAGTTCGAGTATCGAGTGTGAAGAGTAATTTCAGGGGGCGCTTAGTAAGCGGGTTTAGAAGACGTGAGAATGAAATCTATTTCATTCCTATTTATGATGCTTGGTATACGGAAATCAGAATCAAAATATGGATATGATACCCCTTGATTTTATAACCTAGCCCCTACTAGGTTATCACTAAATCTATAAACCTCTCAATCAAAATTTATTATCATTTTCATTACCGAATGTATACAAACGCCCCTCAATTTGAAAAAAAATTAAGTGCCCAACTGTGGTAATAATTTCAATTTAGTTCCATAGCACCATCTTCTTTCAACAATACAATAAAACAAAAACTAGAGGCAGAGGTGACATGACTGCATGAGCCATTGTTAGCCACGGGAGCTGCGGCCGCAAGAACCTCGGTTGCGGCCGCAAGAACCTCAGCTGTCGGAACTTCGGCTGTCGAAACAGCGGACATCGGAGCCGCAATCACAGGAGCAGCGACCGCAGGAGCCGCGACCCTAACAGAGGACGCAGCTATAGAACTGTAGGAGCCGCGATAGTGGCCACGTCGGCAGCCGCGGCAGTCGCCGTGCGATTCAATCGCGCTGGCGGACGTAACAGAGTCGTAGGAGGCGATCTAAGCAGAAAAGATAACAGAAAATAGATTTAGAATTACTTGAGATTCAATTGTCCGATTGTCCCTATCCTCGGAGTCGAAGAGATACGCAGAATCGCATAATAGAGAAATATGAAAAAAAGAGAGAATATTTTAATAAACTAGTGAATAGAGTTTATCTGTCAATACACTTCTTCCTTATTCCATATTAAAAATTTGTTTTTGGATTCTTTTATTCAAGTTGCGTTCATGAGGGCTGGGCTACAGCTCACATGATGATCCTTCTCTATATAGAATCAATATTTTAGTGAAATTGGAGTAGAATCAGTGAGATTGGAGTAGGATCGATACCATCCGACATTACAAACGATAACAAAGACCTAAAAGATTTTGTTTTTTTAGTATTTTTGAACTATTTTATAACGTCTTTACCGAGTTTAGGTTGAAATTATTTAAACATTTGTTTTGTTATTTTTGAGATAATTTTTTTTATCAATAATATTGTATCATTTTTTCAAAATGATAAGTTTTTGAATATCTATTTTGCGGAATCAATAATTCTTCTAACGTTCCTATTTGAATCTAAGGTAGTAGAAATTGTATATTTTTTATTTTGTGATATGAAAATATAAATATTATTGAATAATGTTGTGCTAGAATGGCAGTTAAACTACTAATTAATTTAAATTTATACTGATAATAATATCTTTTATGATATTAAATGTCGACAATGGTATATACATACAAAATTATTAATTTATTTATATGCATATGATTAATTTAGCTTTTTTCCTAATGATTATTGTACCTTAAAA
>JAGFNQ010003224.1:27778-201256 GCA_024364735.1 Boesenbergia rotunda | reverse complement strand
TTATTATTTCAAAGTTAAGGTGTACGTGCAAGAGAGCCAGTTTGATTATTCCTAGTCAAACCATATTTTGAAGAATAGGCCAATGTACATTTCATTCTTGATGTTTTTCGTCAAACCATCATGTCACTATATGTGATCAACTGTACAATATCTGACTTCCTCCTCATAGGATGGTAAAAGATTATTTCTGACTATTGGAGGTAAAATAAAATAGATTACCAATCATCTAAAAGTGGAGCCACTTACTAAAATCATATAGGTAAAATAATAAAAGCATAAGGAAATCAATAGAGGTGCATTCTTATACGTCCATGTAACACTAATAAAATCTCTTATTCATATATGATGTTGATCTATCTATAGTGATGATGTTTAGTCCAAAATCAAAAAGGATAATTATTGATAATCTAAGTAATTCTTATGTGAATGATGTATTTGGATTAAGAGAACCAAGAAACTTGAAAAATATGAGATGTCGATATATAAATTTTAAACTATTTTTGTAGAAAAGCTTTATATATGCATATGTACTATTTAGAATTTTCAAAATGGAATGGGATCAGACACCCAATACTTTTCATCTCAGTTTGCTGTTCAATGTGGCAATAATTTCTAGAACAATTTATGTTGAAATATATTTCATGTTAAATGGATAAAGATCAAATTATTTAAAAAATTTATAATATTCATAAAGTACTAAAAAACTTCACCAATTCTGAAGTTTGATTTGCCCCACAATACTGTTTCCTTTTGTATATTGTAGAAAGAAATTGGCTTTCTTTAGATTAAGATAACTAGTCACCTATACGATGGATATTATGGTTTTTAGATGGTGATTACTGATAATTGAGTCACTTCTATTGCATCTGCAGTGATTACTCAATGCAGTTGAATGCATCCCGTATTAGAGTTCTTCAAGCTCAAGATGATTTAGTCATCTCCATGAAAGAGGCTGCTGCAAAGGAGCTCCTGACTGTCAGCCATCATCACATCTTCAATATTACCCATCATGATCATGCATACAAACACCTATTGAAGGATCTCATTGTTCAGGTTTGGCTCTTGTTTCTTGCATTTACTATTTACTGATAGTAAACTTCTATGGTGGATGCATTTAGGACTTAAGTTCAGATTATTTTTATATAATCTTAGAATTAGTGAAACTAGCATGTCCATTTAATCAAGATGTTGATGACGTGACACTAAAATCTTTCCTACTAATAGCTAACCATAGATGTTATTTCACCATTGTTTTTCAACTTATTCTAACTAAGACTACTATTAGTTCCTGTTAATGGTCCAAGCCTTATGCTTTATTCTGTGTGTGTGCCAACTTTGAAGGGTTTGTTATTTGAATTCATTTATTTTACCACTCCAAAATTGATGGTGTGTAAATTGAAAATCTTTTGTCCTTCCAGAGCTTGCTCAGATTGAAAGAACCAGCTGTTCTGTTGCGTTGTCGGAAAGAAGATCATCATCTTGTGGAGTCAGTTTTGGAGTCGGCAAAAGAAACATATGCAGCTAAAGAAGGTGTTCACCCACCAAATATTGTTGTAGACACTAATGTCTACCTACCACCTCCTCCTAGTCACCATAATGCTCATGGCCTCCATTGGTAATGCACTTTTTGAACATAGTCATCCATTTTACATATTTTTGAGGATTAGAAGTTGAATAATTTTATTCCATGTTATTCCTATATGTTTAGTAATCATTTTTTATGTAGCATTTGTTAAATAGAATGAAAAGGCTATCATATTGTTTGCTGCAAAGAGGTTAATATTGGGCTCAACCACAAACGATAATCTAAATATACAATTTGGAACTAAACCTATACACTTGACTAATGACTTCAACACTCCCCCTTATGCTGGAGCATAGATACAACTTATTACATAAGTTAGAAAAGGAGGGCTACTTTGTTGGACTCAACCTCATCCCACAATGTAAAACTAAACTAGCATACTTAAGTAATAATTTCGACACTTCCCCTCTAAGTTAGAATATAGATATAATCCCAACCTATTGCATAAAATAGAAAAGGATTTAAAGAAAGACTTAAGACACGGCCAAGCTTTGAAACCTCATGCTCTATTGGAGTCGAAGTCTCTAATCGGAATGATTCAATTTCATTTCATTGTTGTGCATGCCAATGCTTTGCACGCATCAACATGCTTTTCTGTGTGCGCCGAGATGAATTCATGTAAGTTTCAATTTATAAACCTCATCCACTTAGTTTTGTTGCTTCCAAAAATAAGTGCAAAGCAATTCAAAAGTTATTTAAATTAAAGTCTTAGAGCAATAAGTTATAAAATATCACAAGCATCTTGACTGTTGATTACACCTTACTAATTTCATAACATTTGTCATGCACTTGACATGCCTTTTATATGCATGGAAATGTACTTAGTTAAATTTAGATAAGTTTACTCCTTTAACATCTTTTCAACTAGTTTATTTACTTAAAAAAAATAAAGTTATAACAATTAGAGACTCAACTGAATTAAAATATCATTTACTGTGTTGTATTAATACTTAGCAAACTTTGGCATGTGTTAAATCATGCCAAAATGGATTTTAGATGAGCTTTACTTATTTAATCCACTTTCACTTAAATTGTATACTTTTGACAGGATTATATAATTAATAATTAAGTTTAAAACTGATTTTACTCATTTTTTACTTCAATGCATGTTGAGATGAATTTACATAAATTTTACTTATAATCTTCTATTTAATTCATTAATCCTTAAAAATAGGACTATAGCAATTAAATATTTAACTGAATTGAATTTCGATACAAAAGATAACAAATTATAACTCTATAATCTTCTTTTATTTAATTCATTAACTCTTTAAAATAGGACTATAACAAATAAATATTTAATTGAATTAAATTTTGATACAAAAGATAACAAATTAGAACTCATCTTGGCGTGTGTTAAAGCATGCCTAAGTGTGTCTACTGTTGCCATATGATAATTGTCGCCACAATTAACAAAAGTAACATATGATAGATTATCCATGCTCATCACTATTGGGTTTGAATTATTTGTTGGAGTGATATGATTCAACTGTACCACTTGCCATGACACAATGATACAATATTTGAATTCAGTTGAAAGAACAATGTTGAACAAGTGTTGTAGACTTGTAGTAGAAGGTTACCTTAGATCAATGCATTAACAAGAGAGGATAGAGCAAGATCCCTAGAGATAGTCCCTTAAGTGGGCTTCTCAATATTGACAATCTGCTGTGCACCAGTGAAAGGGGTGGAAAAAAGTAATAGATGAGGACCTCACCTGACCTGTGGTGGTTTTGTAGCCCCAGTAAGGGAGTGAGAGGTGGAGTTCGAGTCTCAACAAGAGGGCAATTGATGGTTTCAAGCCCTAACGAGTGAGTGGCAAAATTTCCCAACCCCTGTGAGAGTGCGAGCCAAGGTTTCACAATCTCGGCTAGAGAGTTAGCTGCGCACATGTTTGATCTCTGGAGGAGGAAAACAAAATGAGAATAAAACCAATAAGGTAATTTTATAGTCCCCTTATTTTAATAAAGTAAATAATTTATTTCCTTTTTTCTGTTCACTTCTTATTTTCTTTCTCAGTCCTCTTCTTTACGTTTTTCCCTTTCTATGGTTGATAATTTAATGGTGTTGTTTGAGCAACCAGAGTTAATCAAATTGTTTGCTCTTAATATATGGATCATCATCCCGTTCATTTGCCTTGAAAGAGCAGTCATGTGATTGTTTTTTTTATGCTAACACAATTCCTTTATTATTCAGCTCCGGTGGTGTTGTATTGGCTTCTATAGATGGGAAGATTGTTTGTGAAAATACACTTGATGCAAGACTAGATGTTGCTTTCCGCAAGAAATTGCCCGAGGTACTACTCTCTTTGATAACTTTTCAATGAATGCTGTAGAAACAAGATTTCGACAGATTGTAGGTTATTCTTTTAGATGCTGAATTTTGTACTTCTAATTGCCTGCTATTTCTTGTGCTATCAACTTAGTGTTGTTTCTATTTGGATGTAAATGAGAATAAAAAAGGAATTTGAAAGTATTGAAATGAACAGGGTATACTGCTAAAAAATATTACATCAATTTACCAACATTCTATATGTCTTTGTTGATTACAGATAAGGAAGCGTCTCTACGGCCAGACTGCTGCTTAATCTGCTTATCATATATGTCTTCTCCAAATGTTTCAAATAATGGCGTGTTTCTGGATTCGAACACGTTGTGAATGCTTTATCTGCGCAACTTGTAATTCAACGAATAATTGCTATAACGTCTGTATTGTTGTATTGCTCATCATGATTGGTGCAGCTATTTTGGAGTGTCTTTGTTATTATTTATTACTCCGTGAACAAATTCCCTTGGGAAGATGAAGTAAATGAGCTATTAGTTCATGGCATGCGTATATTCTGCAAAGTACATCAATTATTTTTATAGGCCTTTAACCTGGGTCATTATGTGATTTTTTTTTTTTGGCCTAGACGTCGCAGATCTTAAATCGATCTTGATCTCAAATTGATTTGTGTAGGATCATGATCCTACAAATTATGATCAGGATTATGCTGGGCGATAGTGGTGGCGAGGAGGACTGGAGGAGAAAGATTTTTTTTTTTTCTTTCCACCTTCCTTTCCTTAATTTTTTAGAGCCAAAAAGTTGGTGCGGGAATAATTTTTTCCATGAGATACAGAATCAAGATGTATCGCACAGCGTATGACATAAAATGCTATTTTAGGGCCTCAAGGATCAGAACATGTCTCATAAAGCTTTTGAGCTTATGGATAAAACGAACTCCCAAGGATGTGAACGTGAGTATGTGATGATGGATGTTCTCACAGGATGGTTAACTGAAATTGGTGAAACGGAGAGACCAAGACGATTTGTGCAACCCATCACGCTTTCTCATATGATTCAGGAAATCTTGATATTTAATTTCATAGTTACTTTTTGTTTGGCACTGAGTTTACAATAGCAGATGATATAAAAGAGATTTTTGACTCTAAAGGGTGGAACTTTGTGGTGCTCCTGTCGGTTCATCGATCAAAAAAAAAAAAACCCTGATCAATGCCCAGCCCTTCCTTCGTTGGTATTCTTGATCTGATACTAAACGCCGCTTTGTGGGTTGACAAAGTTGTGGCGGATGAGATTTATATTATAAGCAGCCACAACTCCTTTGTGGCATTGACATCAAACTCACAAAAGACATGAAAATCAAACAAGCATTACGAAAACAACTAAAAGAAAAGATGGAGAGTAATAATTTCTTACAGCCAAATATCACGATTTCAAAATGTTAATATATGAGTTTATATGATCCTACAATTTCTTAAATTGTGTATCACGAAACCAAATCAATTCCAAATGTTGGAAAAGGAAAAGGAGTTCTCTACCTCCACTTTGGTCCCCTGCCTAGTTCAATTCATATAGGATATTATCCTATGCCTATTAAATTTTGAAAAATTTAGATTGCGTTTGTTTTGTTTATTTTTCGTTTTCATTTTATGAAAAAAATATGATTTTCTATAAAACGGTATTTGTTTTGTTCAATTCTATTTTTTAGAAAAAGAAATATTATTTTTTGAAAAATCAGAGAATACTTAAAATTTATTTTCTAAGAAATAGAAAAATATGACTGACTAAAAATTTTAAAAAAAAATTGACTCAAACCAAACATAATTTTAGATCTTCTTCATCCGTCCGACATCTCCCTTATCATGGCTGACTACTTGCAAACAGAGCTTCCCTATCAACCAGACCTAGGATAGTTTAGGGGCGAGCCCTCTACCAAGCAGTAGTCAAGCTTCTAGACGGTTCTTACTTCGACTAAAGACGTTTTTCCTTTCTATTGTTGATAATTTAATAGTGTTGTTTGAGCAACAATTAGAGCAACAATTGTTAATCAAATTGTTTGCTCTTAATATATGGATCTTAAAGTTCATTGGCGCCTCCGGGACGCAGTTGAATTGATTATTGCTAGATATTATTATAATGGTAAAAGGTCAGATCTTAATAAAATCGAGAAAAATATTCATAATGATCATTAACTTTTCTATTTATTTTTTCACGTATAACCGTGAGATAAATTATATGGGATAGTTAGAATGACATACTTCATTTTTTTATAATAAAAAATAATAAATTAATTAACAGGTGAATCTAGAGTGATCGATTTGATCCTATCGAAATTTTTCATCGATCATTAAGATAAATCGAAAATCGTTTGTTATAGGCGACCTAGAAATTTAATATTTCAAAATTAACCCCCTATTTTAAAAAAAAAAATTATAAAATATGTTTTCGAATATCTATGATGATTAATTATCTTGTGTCAGTGTATCACGGTCTCGGGAATCGAACTTTTTATTACACACAAGTTCATTTGCCTCGAAAAGTAGTTACGTGATTTTATTTTTATGCTAGGACAATTCCTTTATTATTAGGCTCTGGCAGTGTTGTAATTGGCTCCTATCGATAGGAAAATTGTTTGCGACAATACACTCCGATGCAAGACTAGATCTTGCTTTCCGCAAGAAATTTCCCGAGGTACTCTCTTTTATAACTTTTCGGCGAATGCTGTAGAAATAGAATTGTAAGTTATTCGCTTAGATGTTGAATTTTGTCCCTCTTATTTCCTGCTGTTTCTTGTGTTATCTACTTATTGTAAATGAGAATAAAGAGGAGAGCAGAAGAGGAAATTTACAGACTAAGGTCACTAAAATGGAATGGAGAAAGAGGAATTTACATTACTTGTCTTCTTCTTTTTTCCATCTGTTCAAATAAGAAGGGTGAAAATAAAAATTTCTGTTTCCATTAAGCACAATACACTATCATATAACCATTTACGAAAGATTCACGAAATAAGGATTGCTGCCCAAAAATATTCCATCAATTTACTAACATTCAAAATGTTGTTGGGATTGCTGTCTGATCCGGGCGGATGGGATCTGAGAGGATGCGGGGCTCACTCGGACCAATCCCTATGGATGACGTGATCGTAAGGGGCCGAGCGAAAGATCGGGTCGGCGGTCAAGACAATCCCAAGCCGGCCAGTGAAAGATTGTTGAAAGGCTGTTCGGGCACGGTGCAGCCCGGGGGCTTGACGGGGCTAGGCCGAAAGCTCGCCAGGCGGGGGAACCCGCCGGACCACTTGGTCATGGCCAGGTTCACTACAGTAAAGGCGGTTGCGGCTGCTTGGAGCTATACTCCTGCGGAAGTGGCGGCGCAACCTGCCGATCGACCGAGCACGGGCGGTTGACCGGTCATGCAAAAGCCCATACACCGTGGATATCGTTTACGCGCCAATGGAGTACGGAGGATATTCAGGAAATCATACTAGGGGACAGTGAGACAGCGTGAGCCCACTGAAGTGCCAGGCAGTTAAGAAAGGTGGACAGCCATATCACTAGGTCGAGTTTCTACGTTGTACGGTGACAGACTTAGCCACTCTATTAGCCAGCAAAGCCTACTATCGGATTCACATTAAATTCCTTAAGATACTTTGGTAGGTTTTTGTCTATCATCTCGCCTAAGCCCCCCCCCCCCCCCCCCCTCTTCGGATGGGGGCATGCTCAAGAATTCTTCTACAGTTCTCCTCTCATTCTCTACTCGTTGGATTCCGGCAAGAGTCGTCGGAGTGCCCTCAGTGGACAATTCTTTCCCTTCGTGGGGATCTTCACTCGTTGTCCTTCCCGAGCACCCGACCGAGCATCCCTTCCGTCCACTCGAGCCTCCCGATCATCCGGTCTGCAACCCAGCAGTCAAGCTCCATTCAACACTCGAGTGTGTCATCACAAGGTGGCCTCCTTTGCTTGCCGACGGGATCAAATTTAACGTTGTCTGTGGGAACTTTTCGCTTGATCGGAAGACAAAAGATGAGTGACTCCAACAAGATGACATCACCATTTCACTAGAGGATTTCAAGCTGTTGGTCGCCGTCAACGCTTAGAAGCTAGCGCAGCAACAACCATCAAGTGGCAACCTGGCTGCCGGGCTCCCAGCAGCCTCGGTCGCGGCAGTGCCCGCCCAACCGGAAGCAAGTACTCACCCAGGCACGAGTGCCTACTTCCCCCGACCTTCTTCCAACCTAGGGAAGATGAGACTCAGTCGGATCATATGGAGATCTCCTCCAGTCATACGGTTCCCCGCAACCCAACCAAGGGCAAGGCTTTTGTTGATCAGACATCACCGGACAGGTCAGGCCTTCCCTTCTCTCACCACATCCTCTGAGACCCCGTTCCCAAGCATTTTCGACTCTTGGTTATCCCGGAATATGGAGGGGTCACAGACCCAGAGGTGCATCTGGACAAATTTGAAAACGTAGCCCCGCTACATCAGTACATGGACAACATCAAGTGTCGGACATTCGTAACCACACTGGCCGGTCTCACTCAGCGGTGGTTCGATCGGCTTCCTAGCGGGTTAATACATATCTTCAAGGATTTCAGGAAACTCTTTTTGCAGCACTTCGTGTGCAGCCGGAGACACCACAAAACAAGCCTTAACCTCTTCGCCCTAAAGCAGGGTCTAAAAGAGTCCTTGAGGGCATACATTAAAAGGTTCAACTAAGTGGCGATGGATGTACCAACCGCCACTCCGGAGGTAATGAATAGTGTTTTCTCCCAAGGGCTACAAGATGGGGAATTCTTCCGTTCGCTGATTAGGAAGTCGCCCAAAAGTTTTGACGTCCTCTTGGGAAAAGTGGTCAACTACTTCAATGTTGAGGAAGCACAGGCCGCTTGGCGAAAAGAGGTAAGCCCAACTTCGGCCCTTCACCTGGCTTAAAGGGTCATCCCTCCGGGAGGGCCCATTCGAAATCCCCAGGCAGCCACCAATAGGCCAGGGCTGGAATACCGACAGTTGTAGCAAGTGGCCCAGGGATACAGTCCGGCTAGATTGAGGACATATTGCTCTTTCCACCAAAGCCACAATCACGCCACCCAGGAGTGCCGATAGCTAGGACGGGGGCAGGCTCTCGCCGCTCGGGGAACATCCTGGCCGGTTCCACATAGACACCCAGTCTCTGGGGACCGTCGGGGGGCGCCTGTTAGTGATATGAGAGAAGTGTCCTAAGGCAATCGCCTTATGATGTAAACATTTATTTTAATAAATGATAATTCACTATTTGAGTATACATGTTTTGTGTATTTGATTGGGATCTTAAACTCATATACTGAATGTCCGCAATACAACTCACAGCATAAGAGAATTTGTGATGGGATCACAACTAGTGATTATCTCTAATGTGCAATTGTGAAGTATTGAAATTATCCCTAGTCGATGAATTGATAAAAACGGACACTATCAATTCTGTTGAGACTAGCATGGGTTATTCTCTGATCAGTTGATTCTCACTGGCTGGTGACATTGGGATGTCCGGAGATAAACATGGATGCTAGTTAAGGGAACTAGTTCATTGGAGTGACTAGCTGTAAGACTTCATATGGGAATCTACATGTAGATATGTCAATGAAGATCTTACTGCGGCTTAAGTGCGATGTTCCTTTGACTTGCGGTGTTCTAGTCATCTTGGTCATGAAGACTTATACTTTGACATCTTAAGCAAGCATCTCCAAGGAGGTGTGGACCCAGGATGATCGGGTATAAGCCGAAGTGCCCGAAGAAGTTTGAACAGCCTACAAAGGATTCACCACTCCTTGCGAGGAGATGTATACCCAGGCCTATCGTCGGATTGTTACTCGAAGCCTCTGGCCATAGCATATCATGTTAAGAGCGCGAGTCTCTTAAATACATGAGAGTAATTAGAAATCCAAAGGACGAGGAAGACACTACTTGGGCTAGGTGTGACGTAGTCAGCCTAGTGGGGACTGACACCATAGACCGTGTCCTGAACCAAGTGGGTATAAGGTGGTGAAGGGAATGAGGCACGATTCATTAGAGCTGCTGAAGGGTTTCAGAATAATTTCTTCTGGGGTCAAACCGTTGATCTTTCGATTAATTGGGGATCATGATGTACTACTAGGTGCCACTCATGATCGTTCTATAATTAATGGGTTAATTATAGACGGCCAACATAAATCGAAAGCCTATTTAGTCACACGCAATACGAGTAATCCGAGGGATTTAAAACGAGTTGAAAATTAGATTTTCCGATCAAGAGAAACGAGTCGAATCTGAGTTAATCAGAGGCGCAATGGAAGCTAAAAATGGCTAAGTCTTTTGAAGGCTTTTTGGGCGAATTAAATGAGTTTAATTCGCGACGGTTCGGGTCGGTTTGGGCCGGCCAAAGAGGGTGTTAACCCTCTTTGGGTGGCCGGCCAATGAAGGAGAATAAACCAAGTTTATTTTGGTTTAATTAATAAAATAAATCTAGTGTGATTTGTTTTATAAATTATGGATAAATAAATTTATATAAAGAAATTAATATAAATAAAATTTATAGAAATTTATTCTTTTATGGAAGATTAAAATAATCCATGAATTGGTTTATTTTAATTTTATAAAATCAATTATGAATTGAGTTTTTCATAATAAGAAAGTTTATAAATTTCTTTTAAAATTTATTCCATAACTTAAAGAGAAGAAGAATTAGTTTTATTATAAATTAGTTTATAATAAAACTTGGTTTAAACGGAATAATTAGTTAAGAAAATTTATAGGATAAATTTCTTATAACTAATTCCGTTTAGAGGGAGACTTAGCAAAGAGTTGCTACTATATAAAGGACCCAAAGGCTAGCCCTTTAGATACATCAATCAATTAATCAATAGTTGATTAAGAGTTCCCTCTCTCTCTCTCTCTTTTATTCTTCTCCTCTCCCTCTCCTTCTCCTTGCCTAGGGCCGGCGCCCATTCTTGTGAATTAGGGCCGGCGCACCAAGCCTTCCTCCAAGAGGGAAGTTGGCGTGAGCAACCAAAAGGAAGGAGAACCCGAAGACGAAGAAGAAGAAGCGGATAGCGACTCCTCTCTTCCGGAATACGATTCCGTTACTTCATTGGTTAGTTTTTCCATTGTTTCCCTTATTCTTCTAGTTGTGCCTTCCGAGAATCTAGTAGTTCTCGTCGGCACAAAACTCGTGACTTTGTGAAGTCATCCCGAAGAGAACTCGGCGTGGACGCGAATAGAGGCGGAGCTTCCAAGGGACGCTACGGTTGGATCTCGTCCCTTACTTCGAGTTACGAGAGGTACTTAGTAAATCAGTTTACTTTTTCGCAAAGTTTTATTTTATGATTATGTCAACACACCATAAGATTGCATGCTAGATACGAAGTTAAAATAATTTAGGAAATTATTTTATGCAAACTCTTCCGCTGCACGTAAAAATTTTAAATTTTACGAACTCGTATCCTTGTTGACATGCACCCGGTCCCAACAGCGCCCTGGTAGTAGCGCCTGTAGAAAGACCCGTTGCTTGACAATTATTTTAATCAACCGATCCTACTGAAGCTGCAGAGGCTAATGAGGAGCAAGCCAATCAGCAGAACATTGTTCAGGGGGACGCGAACGTCATTTCCAGAGGGCCCACATACTGGGCCTCCAATCGAGCCCATAAGTCCCAAGTGCGTCGACTGAAAATTCATCAAGTCGGGACTAGTGCGGCTCAAGCCCAAGGCCCGTAGATCAGTTTTGGGCCCCAAGACTTGCAAGGCTTGAAGGTCCCCCATGATGATGTTGTAGTCCTATCGACAACAATAGCTAATTATCAGGGCCACTGAACTATCGTAGACACGAGAAGCTCGGTCAATGTACTCTATAAGAGGACGTTTGATCAGCTACATATTGACGTGGCAGAGTTGCAGCCAGTGACAACGCCTCTGTTCGAATTCATAGGCAACGAGATACAGCCGGTCAGGCAGATTAAGCCGGACATTTCCTTGGGAGAGGATCCACTAAAGACGACCTGGTGGTCCATCTTACTAATAGTTGACGCGCCGTCCGCTTATAATGCTATATTGGGCCGACCGACCCTCAATGAGTTTTGGGTCGTCATGTTTACTTTTTATCTTAAAGTCAAGTTCCTTGTAGGGGACCGAGTGAGGGAGGCCCGGGGAGATCAGAGGGTAACATGGCGCTACTACGTGGATGATGTCTGGATAGAGGCCCGAAATGTTGGGACTGATGGCACGGCTAGAGGGTGTGAATAGTTTTTTCCTCCAATTCACTTTCTTCCTATAATTGTTAGCGCAAGTGGAAACTCAGACTATCAATTAGAACAATGCTAACTCTTTACCGTTTACGTGGTTCAGAGATTGCTTGTTCCTACTCCACGACGTATCTTTCATGTGAGCGAACCCTTGATCCTTAGGTGGATAACTCCCGGGCAATCCCTAGCTAATGCTTTCCCCTTCTCAGTGGAGAACAATCTGTCACAAATCCTCTTCCTTTTTATAAGATGAGAGCTAGGATTTAGGAGGAAGAAAAAAGACTTGGAGCTTGAGCACTTGAACACTTAAGCAAGGATTTTCCAATGAAAAGCTAATCCTACACTAGTCTCAAGCTCCTCTTTAAATAGAAAATTTTCCAACCCGCATTTGTTCTTAAAGGATAGTTTTGTAATAGAGACAAATTTATTAGCAGTTAAAATATCATGAAACTTTCTTTAAAGAATTTGACTGAGTATATAAGGTTCTTATAATCTTATGCGTTAAGTACAAAATTAACATAAATTCAAAGCTTATCATATTTCTATAAATTCTCTAAACTTCAGCCTTAGCTTTTCCATTTGGAGAATGGTCATTAAAAATTTCAAAAACTTTACAAGTTACAACATACATACCTATTAAGCTTTTTACTGAATCATAGTGAGAACTCCAATGAATAGCTCCCTCTTGTTGTAAATTACCAATCAGATTGATCCTACTTTGAAAATCATGCTCTCTAATTACTAACATATGCACAATTTTATTTCTCTATACAATACGTAACTCAACAATGTGTTTAATAGAAAAAGAGACAATATTGACAATACTATCCAAATGAGAAAAGAATTCTCAAATAACACTAACATCCTTAGTTGCAGAAACCAATGCTAATTGTAATCCATGGGCAAAATAGTGGGCATAGTATACATAGGGGCAATATTTGAAAAATAACGCCTGAAGTCCATTCTATGTGCTACACATATTACTAACACTATTATATCCTTGGCCTCTGATTTTCTTAACTTGAAGGTCATGATGAACAAGAACACTAGATATCTCTTTTTTTTAGATTCAATGAGGTAGTGTTACTAACACTTTTGATGGGAAAAAAATTTCTTGTCAAAATCCAATGATTGTTCACAAACCTCAAGACAATGACCATTTGCTCCCATTTAGATATATCTTGTGCTTCATTAATAAGAATATAGATGAATTTATCTCCAACTTCTGCATGAACCATCTGTAATACTCTATTAGCCATAATATGTAAAATCTCTTTTTGAATTTCTGGAGTGACATATTGAGCATTTTTGGAACATTGTCAAGTACAACTTCTTTAATTTCTAATTTGTAAAGGTCTTTACTAATTCAAGAAAATTCCCAATAATCGAATTAACATCATTCAAAAAAATAAAAAAAATAATATGCTGTATTTGTTGTAGGTGAATATTTCAACTAATGAAATTTTGAATATTTTTTCTAAAATCGATAATTCTGAATTCGAAATTTTATCTGAGATACTCTAACATATCTGGTTGATAAGATTACATCTTTAGATATGACCATATTATCTCATCTCGTCTATTAATATAATGTTTACATATCTACTTTCTTTTTTCTAGATCTCGTTCAATACAAGTAGAGGATGATTGATGCGCGTCACTAGGAGAGGAAATTGGACGAATTTGGACATTAGAATTGGAAGACTTTCATTAGATTGAGTTGCATTACAGAGTGAAGTGCTTTCACTAGTTTACCGATCTCTTTTCTTAAAGAAAGAGGATATCAATGTCTTTCCTTTCTTTTCAACCGATTATATTTAATTTTGAAATAATTCAAATTATATCTCTAAACAAGTAATTAAATAACAATTAAACAAATAAATAGTGCTCAAAGTACAATGAATTGCGTGGGAAAATCTTGAGATAAAATGGTAAGTTGCAATCTTATTAGAAAATAAAACCCTAAAGTTAACGAACTGAAAAATTTATGTAACCAACTGTGGTAATAATTTCAATTTAGTTCCATAGCAACATCTTCTTTCAACAATACAACAAAACAAAACTAGAGGCAGAGGTGACATGACTGCATGAGCCATTGTTAGCCACGGGAGCTGCGGCCGCAAGAACCTTGGTTGCGGCCGTTGGAACCTCAGCTGTCGGAACTTCGGTTGTCGAAACAGCGGTCATCGGAGCCGCGATCACAGGAGCAGCGACCGCAGGAGTCGCGACCCTAACAGAGGACGCAGCTGTAGAACTGTAGGAGCCGCGATAGTGGCCACGTCAACAGAAAATAGATTTAGAATTACTTGAGATTCACTTGTCCGATTGTCCCTATCCTCGGAGTCGAAGAGAGACGCAGAATCACAGAATAGAGAAATATGAAAAAAAAAGAGAGAATATTTTAATAAACTAGAGAATAGGGTTTATCTGTCAATACACTTCTTCCTTATTCCATATTAAAAATTTGTTTTTGGATCCTTTTATTCAAGTTGCGTTCATGAGGGCTGGGCTACAGCTCACATGATGATCCTTCTCTATATAGAATCAATATTTTAGTGAAATTGGAGTAGAATCAGTGAGGGTGAGTATTCGGTTAAAATCGAATCGAATAGATCGAAAATCGAATAAATCGATTTTTTTTTCAAAATAATCGAACCGACCGAATTTCTTGATGAAAACCGAACCGAAAAAATTTCGGTTAATTCAGTTTTCGACCGAATTAACCGAAATTTTAAATTTAATTCAATTTTTAATTAAAATAATCCGGATTTATTTAATTAATTATATTTTTAAATAAAAATAATTAAATTAATATTTTTATTGGTCTATTCGGTTTATTCGGTTTAACCGAATTATAAAATTCAAAATCGAAACCGAACCGATTTAACCGAAAAACCGAACCGAATTTAAAAGAAAAAACCGAAAACCGAATTAACCGAACCGAATTTCAAAATTCGGTTGGTTCGGTTCGGTTAATTCGATTTTTTCGAATTTTTGCTCACCCCTAGTGAGATTGGAGTAGGATCGATGATACCATCCGACATTACAAACGATAACAAATACCTAAAAAATTTTGTTTTTTTAGTATTTTTGAACCATTTTATAACTTAGATTATTTTCGTCTTTACCGAGTTTAGGTTGAAATAATTTAAACATTTATTTAGTTATTTTTAGCTAATTTTTTTATCAATAATATTCTATCATTTTTTCAAAATGATAAATTTTTAAATATCTATTTTGCGGAATCAATAATTCTTCTAACGTTCCTATTTGAATCTAAGGTAGTAGAAATTGTATATTTTTTATTTTGTGATATGAAAATATAAATATTATTGAATAATGTTGTGCTAGAATGGCAGTTGTCAGTTAAACTACTAATTAATTTAAATTTATACTGATAATAATATCTTTTATGATATTAAATGTCGACAATGGTATATACATGCAAAATTATTAATTTATTTATATGCATATGATTAACTTAGCTTTTTTCCAAATGATTATTGTACCTTAAAATTTTAAAGAATTTTGCTACAATCGTAAAATTCTTCTATTCGATTGTAACCCTAAATTGATTATATATAAAATAATTATTAAATCGGTTTAATCAGTCGTTAATTCATAATTTTTTTTTAATAGAGAAGAAGAAAGGTTATTGGTGCCAGTGTTAGGAAAGGGACGCTGTCGAGTTGATAGTGTGTGGCGTGAGGCAGATGTGTCACGAGTTATATAGTGGTAGGAAAGGGATGACTAACTAGTGTATCTGTTCTTCTTATGTGCTAGTCACAGTATTTAGATTAATATTTTGTGATTTATCTTCTTCGTGTTGGAAGGGGTTGGCGAGGACGCTGGACGAGCAAAACATCTTTTGCTATCTCGAGAATTAGAAAATTTCACTTTTTTTTTAAATTTTCTTATTTGTTTAAAATCATTGAAATATAAATTATCTAAAATAAATTTTTAGAAATTAGAAAATAGATAAACTTATTCTAATTTGTTTAAAATCATTGAAAGAATGTTTAATGTTTAAACTTATTCTAATAAATTTAGTTCAACAATAACTTTGGCTGAAATTTATTGGTGACTAAGGGAGTGTTTGGGAGAGCTTTTACTTCTTGAAAAGTGATTCTTGTAGTGATTATCTTGAAGTTAGTAAGAAGCTAAAACATGCAGTGTTTGGAAATAGAAGTCAAAAGCTGATACAAGGTAAAGTTTGAGTGTTTGTTGAATAATCACTTTTAAGCTTAATTTTTAATTAAATGACAATAATATCCTTAAACTATCAAAATTAATTTTTTTTCAATTATCTAAATATAATTTTGATACATGATCTATAATATTTTATATATTTAATATTATATTTTAAATATTATATCAAAATTATTTTTTTAATAATATATATATTTAAAAAAAATATAAAGTTAATAAAAATATATAAAATAATAAAATAATAAAATTTATATAAATTTATACAAATATGTATAAATTTTTTTGAAAATATAAATTATATAAAAATATAAGATTTTATTTAAAAATGTGATGGTAATTATGTAAAATAATAAATTTATTAAGGGTATAAATGTCAACTTTTAATTCTACACCATAAGCAAAAAAGCAGAAGCAGAAAAAAGCATCAAATTGTTGCTTCTAGCTTTTGAGTAAAAGTTGTAGAAGTTAAAGCAGAATCTGGTATTCCCAAACACTCAAAAGCACTTTTGCATGGCTAGAAGCTAAAAAGCAGTAAGCAGAAGCTCTCCCAAACACTCCCTAAAAATAATAACAAAAGAATTTTAACATTATTGGATTTAAGAGAGTATTAGAGCGAGGATCAAACTGATGACGGAATTGTTTCTAGTTCTCATGGATAACTTAAGAAATGTGATTCGAATGATATTCAAAAATAATAACAAAATGTTTTGAAATTAAGAAATGTGAGTATTTTTAAACTTAGGAGAGTACCAAAAAGAGAATGTTTCATATTTAAAGTGATTCGAATGAATTTAGACCCATTAATAACTTTGAATGAATCTAGACTAACTTTTGACTAATGTCGGATCAATATCTAAGAACTCTTGGAAAACAACTTAAAAAGTTTCATTGGACTCAAAAGTTTCTTTACAAAATTAAATAATTACAAATTGATGTAGTAAAGGGCAAACCAAAGATGAATGATTTTCATAGTTAAAGAAGAAATCTTGTAAATTAAGTGATAAAAGAGTCATTAAAAGATGACAGGATCCTTGAACATAATAGAGAAATTTATCCATTACTAAAACTAAAACTAAGAAATTAAATAACACAGGAACTAAAACTAAAAGGATATAACTAGATCCAGAGGAAATTTCTCTGTTACTAGTTTGGCTTTTTGTTCCCAAAGTAGCTTGTTCATCCGATTAGTCCCGTTCAAACGCTCTTGAACTCCATAAACAGTCTTCAAATTAGTCATGATTTTTCATGAGACGACAAAGATGCAATGCTACGTTGATAAATCATAATTCAGCTGATTCGTTACTCTAGCTCATAGACAGATGATCAAAGTCTTGGCAGATAATAAAATTTCTTTCTTAACCAAAACAAGAAGAAACTAAACATATTTTGTCGAGTTGTAAATTAAATAAAGCATGCAGCAGAGAGATCAAGAGGAGACGTCGAGCCTCGGTTCGAAGCAGAAGCCGCAGTACAATTGGGACATGTACTGCAACCGATCATTGTAAGAGCATTTCCACACCTTCTGCCTCATGTCGAAGGTCACTAGCACTGGCCACATTAAGGAGTGCATGAAGAGGAAGTCGCAGGCGCCGCCGCAGATTAAATTCTTGCCGCGTAACTCCTTGTACATGGATATCGGCATTTGAGCCACCTCCCGCCATGTCTTATCCTCAAGTTCCAAAATCACCGCTCCCTGGAGCGGGCAGTCGAGCAATCCGACCATGACCAATTTGTTCGACAGGTCGATCAATCCAGCATCGGCAAGAGGGCACGGCGTAGGAACCGATTCTTGAATCAGAGAGTGAATGCTAGTGGGAGGCTTGGTGAGGTCGAACGCCATTAAGCGGGAGGTCAGATGTGGATGACGGATGAAGTAGTAGAGCATGCCGTCGCATATGACGGCCTTGTTGCTGCCTATCCAGAGGCCGAGGTCTTGGGCGAAGGTAGCGGCCCACGATTTCGTCGTCGATTGGTAGATGTGGACGGATAAGTGCCATCGTATTGGGCCTCCTGCAAGCAGCTGGGTGCGGGCGCTCTTGGCGACGGCCACGGTGTAGCCGCGCGTGCGGCGGTCGAACGACAAGGCGATCGCGTTGAAGTAGGAGGAAGAGACACCGGGGACTTGAGGAAGCGGCTTCCAGTCCCTCTTGATGGGATTGCCGATCAATAAGTTCCCGTCGTTGGCGTTCATTAAGCAGACAAGGCCGCAGGAGGAGGACGTGCGCCAGACGCACTTTTCTAAGTGGGGGAAGTCGAAGTTGTACCACCGGAGGAAGCAAGGGTCGTACACGCGGCTCGATATGCCGCAATCGAGTAAGCAGGACCCGAAGAACAACGGCTTCTGTGGCGCCATCATCGCCCACGACAATGGGGGCCAGGAGTGCACCACCTGGTGCCACCGTTTGCACACGATGGCCGATTTGAAGATGTCGGCGATGGGCAAAAAGGAGAGTATCTTCTGCAGGAGTTCGTCCGGTAGAATGGCGTCCCACGACAGCAATTTGTCCTTGCCGTCACTATGTCGAGGCATCGTCCTGCCCTAAATCCTGCCTCTCAAATTTCTGCGTACGTCGGAATTAATATACGTGAAGAGAAAACTTGCAACCTTCTATCTATCCATCTTTTCTTCTACCCTATATATACAATACAAGGCGTTCATTCCTTAAGAAATTTTAGATGAATTATTACTTTATTTAGATTAATATTTACGATTTGAACATGGTCGTCTTTTTATAGAATATAATAAATAAAAAAGTTAATATATAATTAATATAGGAAAAATAAAAGATATTTTTTTATATACCTTAAGGCATACCTGATACCCCTTTGTCATTTAATTTCCATACATATATGACATTACTTAAATAAGGTTGAAATCGGATTTTAATTTAATATAGGAGATAATAGAAATTTAAAACTATTAAAATAGACTTAATTGAATTTATTTAATAGAATAATAGATCATTAATAAGTAATAAATTTATAGGAATATGTAAAATTTATTAGAATTTTTCAAAAAAAAATTGAAATTTAAAATAAAATTTTAAGATCTTTTATTGAGATAAATCTATTATGACTTAGAAAATATTGTCTAGATTACCTATTTACATGAGGAGTTGATTGAAACATAAGCCTCCGGGGCTATGGTGCAGCGGTAGGGTGACTAGTCGCTATCTAGATATCTGCGGCTCGATCCCCAGATACGTCGTATTTGTATGCATTTTTCTTCCAAATTGAGCGCGAACCCTGGGACGCTAGGCTTCTAGACTGCTCACTGCGAGTACTTCCCGATTTACCCTGGTGGCCGGTGGGAAACTTTCATGAGGCCGAGCCGATAGCATGAGGTTGGAAAAACCTCGTTAATCATTTTTTTGTATATGAAATATTGGTGTCCAGGGTTATGGTGTGAGAATCTGGGAAAATTTGAGAGCTAAAAGGCAAAACTTTCAAAATTAAGGGCATAGTTGGGATTTCGAAAAGCTGACTGAGTTTTTCTGCAAAAGTCACCCCTTATTAACTCTTCGTTTTCCCCTATTCCGAGTGACCTAGCCGCAACAAAACCTTCGATCCCACCTCTTCGCTTCACCCTTCGCCGCAGCCAGCCGAGAGAGAGACCGAATCACCTCTCCTTCTTCCTCGCAAACCTTCTCCATTCGTTTTCTCCTCCTCCCAACCATCTAGCCACGCGACCTCGTGCGATGCTTCTCTTCTGAGAGATCTAGGTCATCTCGGCGAGCCGGCGACCCATCCTCGTGCGGCGAGTAGGCGACACCGGAGAATACCTCTCTTAGCCTCTGGTGTTGGATTGAGGTCTTCGTTTTCTCTTCTTGTTCCCCATTGGGTTGAATCGAAGTTATCGGTTTCCTATTGTTCTTCATCAAGCGATCGATCGAGAGCCCTCTCTTCTTCTCGACCGAGCGGTTCTGTTCCGGTGATCTCGGCTACACTCGGATTTGGGCAAAGAATCGCTGCATCGACTCCCTTCGAGGTAAGAGCCGTATGATATTTTGTTACGGCTGTGTGGATTGTTGATTTGGGGGCTGTTGTAAAGTTTGGTGGTGATTAGAACATAGGTCTGTTGAATGTGATTACATTCCTTGCGATCCTTGTTCTGTTTTGATCGAATTTTGTTTCCATGAGTTTGGGATCGTGATAGGTTATGTTGGATGGATCTTGGTTACTTGAGATTTAAGCCTATGTCTGTTGAAGTTGATTTATCTTTCCGATAGAATTCATATCTCGGTTCATGCTTGGATTGTGATGGTTGATGGGTGTGGATCGCGCGGAACAGGGGGTGATGATTGGGTTTGGTTTTGGGAAGTTTCGGTGGGGATGAATCCATGGTGAGGTTTGATTGGAATTAAGGGAATTAGTTGGGGATTAATTAATCATAGTTAACCCTAATTAATGTATTGGCTAAGAAGTTAGGGTTAATTGATTAATTAATTATAATTAATCCTAATTAATCAAATGGGTGTTTAATTAGGATTAATTGATTAGAATTAATCCTAACTAAATTAGAAGTTATATTTGGCTAAGTGATTGTGTATTTGATGCAGGATATTGAGCGTCGTGGTTATCTTCATCGCGGCTATTATTTTTGGACGGGGGGTTCTCGACGCCTGGATTTCTTCATATCAAGGCGGGTACCTCTGTTTATGCATAGCTAGACATAGTTAGCAGTAGGGATATCTGATATCTTTATCTCTGTGCTTTTGCTTCGGTAGTGGTATTCTGTTAGCTTTACCGCTTACTGTTTCTGTATGGATTGATGATGCACAGTTTACCTTATACCTTACGCTAGGATTTAGGTATTGGTGTATACCGGTTATCTGGACTACTACATATCATGTAGATGACAGTAGGGATAGATAGTGGTTGATGCATGGGATAGCGACATGTATCATTATTGCACGTAGCATAGGGGACGACCTTTGACTCCCTGGAGGTTGAGATGGGTCGTCGTACTTGCTACTCGTCCTACCTATCCGATGATAGCAAGGGACGTTTAGAGCGTTACTTCACCCGATGGTGGGGTACGTTTATGGTCTCCGACCCTACCCATTCGGTCTCGCGTGTGCATTATCGACCGTCTGTTCGTGCAGGGAAGACCAGGTCACAGCCCTACCCATATGGTCCCGCGTGTGCATTACTGACCGAGGCGTCAGGGGTGACCCATGCTGCATCATGAGCATACTGTGCATTGATGCATATGATTGTGATTGTTGCACTTGATTGTTGCACCTGGATGACATGCATACTACCGGGTTTGGGATCGACGCAGGTAGGTATGTAGTCCCTTTACTGCTTATGGTTCAGTTCTGCATTTCTTCTTACTGCAGTTATCTTCAGTACTGTGATAGATAGATTGACGGTGACTTACTGCTATTATTTCTTCCTATGCACATTAGACTGTATTCGCTGAGTTCTTAGGACTCACCCCGTTGGCTATGTTTTTCTCTTATCAGGATGATCGTCTGGATTGTTCAGCAGCCTGTCCCAGTTCATGTGTCTCCGAGACGATTTTCGCCTGTCTCTTGGTTGGGGTACATGTTGGTACCCGTTTCTTTTATTCATTGTATTTCTTTTCATTTCCGCTGTTGGTATGCTATACTCTTTTATGACGTTTATTTTACGGCAGGATAGTTGTACTTTTGTGTGCCATGGATGCCTCGATTTCGTTTTGGTTTTTGTCGTAAGTCGTACCGGTACGCAGCTTTGTCGTCGTTTTCGTTTCTGTTAATTGCAGACGGTTGTTCCAGCCCTATAGGCTGAGGTACAATCATCTGGGATTGTCGTAGAGGTTAGGTTTCCGAATTGTCCGTCGGTCGAGGGAGTGGCAGTCCGGTCGATATCGGACGAGCGGCTTCTCGGAGCGTGACATATGGTGTAGTGGAAAGGTGATTAGTCATTATTCCAGATATCCATGGTTCAATGCCCAATTACGATATATTTACAGGAATTTTTCTTCCAAATAAGACGCGAACTCTATCAATAAGCCTGCTAAAGACCCAAATCATAGAGTACTTAGCACAGGTGCTACGGAGAGATGTCTTTTTATATTAAGACGCGAACCCTGGGACTGTCATAAGCATCAGCAAATTCCTTCCGGCCATCGCTGCAAGATAAGGTAGAACCTTCCACTACAAAAATAACAAGAAGTAGCGACGGGCAGAATCCGTCGCTATTCCGTCGCTAAACACTGATAGCGACGGATTAGCGACGGATTTTCCGCCGTCGGCTGAAAACCCGTCGCAGAGCATGAGTAGCGACGGATATTATATGATCGCCGTCGCTATATTAGCGACCGATAATTAACCCCGTCGCAAACACCCCAAAAGTGGGTCGACGTGGCCTGGGAAATGGTAGCGACGGATGGTCAATTATCCGTCGCAAGATTTATGGGGTAGCGACGGATTACGTCAATGTCCGTCGCTAATATATCGTAATAGCGACGGATACGGTCAAACCCCGTCGCTATTTGACTGTTTTAGCGACGGAAAAGTCAAATATCCGTCGCAAGTAGCGACGGAATTTTAAAAAATTCCGTCGCTAATACTGGAAAATTTCCACAGCAACAATCTGTTTCTTGACCTTCCCTGTTATACATCAATACCATATAAAAATATGAAACATAATTCTATATTTCAACAATCCAACAATCACAATTACAATCCAAACATTATACTTACAATCCAAACATTCACAATTACAATCCCAGACATTCAGAACAATCCGAATATTCACAATTACAATCTAAACATTCATAACAATCGAAACATTCAAAACATTTGTTTCGAATTCAATCCAATCCAAACAATTATCTACAAAAGTATACATTCAATCCACTATTCATTCCAAAGTTTAATTTCTAAACTTTGAAACAAGACTAAAATTTTACAAATGATGTATCCAAGTGTAACAGAGTAAATCATACGTATCTATACGATATAAATGATTAAACATATGATGTATCCAAATGTAACAGAATAATCATACGTATCCATATGATGTATCAAAACTTATACAATTTTCAACCAACTAAATGTATATAATAAAAGAAAATAAACATATATCAAAAATGAAAGGTTCGTAGAGAATCATTACGTACATGAATATCAGAGTCAATCCTGGATGGAAAGGAAAAATATTCCTGCATGATAGAAGATAAAAACATTAGAAAGAAATCTAATACAGAAATAAATCTAAATTGATAACAATAAGAAATAACAAATGATAAGATAACTCGATCTAATAGAAGAAAAATAACAAATAGAAGATAACTCAAATAATATTAAATAAGTAAATGAAAACTACTAATTACGAAAGAATAAAGGAATAATATCGAATATTCATACCTTTCAAGCAAGAAATATGAACTCAACTCTGATAATGTAGAATCTGTAAACATAAATTTAGTAATAAGAAAACAAGTTATTATGGATATAATAACTTAATACATTGTTACTGAAAAAAATTAGGGGGAAAAATGACTCTTACCACTATAATATCTCTACTCCTCTGTGGGATGCTCAGGATCCTGTGTCTCCTGAGACTCAAAACGATGGGCGGGAGCGGGAGCGGCTGACATCTGTGTATCGGGAGCGTCAATACGAGGGGCGGGAATGGCTGGCATCTGTGTCATCGGCGATAAGGTAGCTGCAAAAGCTTGCATATGACGTAATATATTATCAGTATTTGCTTGGCGAGCCCGCAAATCTCTCAACTCAGCATCCCTCGCAGCGTCCCTCTGAGCCCACTCTGCATTCCTCTGAGCCCACTCTGCGCTTGTCTTAGCCCATTCTGCGTCCCTCCCGGCACACGTCGACTCTATCGACGTGAGTCGAGTCCGCAGGGCTTCATTTTCCTCCCGCAACTGTCGAACCTCACTAGAGGTAGAGGAGGAGGATGGTGGACGACCCCTAACCCCTGGAGCTCTCATCTGATCATATGTAACCTTTGCCTGAGAGCCCAGGCCGTAGCAGGCGGTCTTCCTCTTCCCACCGACGACATCAAAGTAAATCCGATTCACATCGTCGGTGGAAAGAGGCTGTGCATCGTCCCCCTCTGCAGCAGGCTGAGACGCCTGTGCCTCAGAAACTCTAGTGGTCATTGCTTCCTGTGAAATAAAAAATTTAATTAGTCTATATAAAATGTCAAAACAAATAAAATATAATAAATACACTTACATTGATTGCTAGGGAGCGACGATCGACAAAAGACCCATCTTTTTTCTTGTGGGTCTTGCTGAATAACTCCCAACTAGTGGGAGGTCTCTGTAGCTCAGCAGCCTGTAAAAACAAAATAAAAAGTACTAAATGCCTTTAATATATCCACAAAAACATACTAATTTAATAACCAAAATAAAAAGTACTTACCAAATCACTGGCATGCTGGACAATAGAACGGGATCCAGCAGTGTGCTTCGTCGATCCCGTGCTGGGCCCCGCAACCTCTGAATTGCGATTGCCTCGAGCAATCGCAGCATTCTCTTTCCAGTGCGGGCCATCCCAGACAGCTCGCCATGCTGCCCAAATCGGCTCAGGGACCTCTGTAGGCCTTTCAGCCTTCCTTCTCCATTTATAGAGCATGTCCCTGTACAATTTGGAGCAGTAGGCATTCCAAGTCTTCTTGAATTGCTCCTCCGCACCCTCCTCCCAGGTGTACCTTTTCTGTAAAAAAAATTTTATATGGTTAGTATGAAAAAAAATTATAATATCAAATTAAATATACATGTAAAATACTTACTAAAAACTCTCCATAATAGAATGATTTCAAATCATTCTCAATATGACCCCATGTAGTCGCAGGTGACAGTCTTTCTTTAAATTTTTTAGATATATAAGATGACACCTGATGCCCATCAGGTGAGAAACTGTAGGAAAAAATGAAATATATTAGCAAATTCTGTCAGAAAATATATACAAAGAATAGGTATACCTGTCACCGACGACTGTAAGTATAATCCGCTGATCACGGGGTGCAGCCATGGAACCTGATTAAGAGGATATAGTTTAGGCAGATAAGCAGAATAGGTAAAACATTCAAATGAGACATATTAGAGACAAATGGAAACGTGCACTAATGAAGAATGTTAAATATAAGCAAATGGATAATCAAGCATCGTATAAACTTGTTCAATACAAGCAACATGATCTAAATTAACAACTCATCTTAATACAAACTCTGATTAGTTAATATTGTTCAATACATCTAACTCATCCTAATCTGATGGAACTAAATTAACATGCAAGTTTTCATCGTTTGAATCCGTTGATACATTGACCTCCTCACTGCTAGATATTTCACCATCATCAATTTCCTCGTCAGAGACATTCTCATCTATAAGTAATTGAGATATTGATTGTATTTCTGAATCAACTGAGTTGATTATAACTTCTTCATTTTGATAAGCATCGGAGTTTTGGATAGTAATTGTATTTGGCATTTCAATTGTTGACCTAGGCTTCGTTTGACATACAGCAAGCCATTCACTAGGGCGTCTTCTCTTAGTTGGGTACTCCAAATAAAATACTTGACCAGCTTGCACCGCAAAAATGAAAGGTTTGAACTTGTTGAATCTTTTGCTTGAATTAACCTCGACTAAATTGTATAACCGATGTTTCCTTGTGCCCGTCCTTGGTGTTGGATCATACCAAGAACACCTGAATAGTACACATCTTTTGAAAGGCAACGCTGGGTATTCAACTTCGATAATTTCCTCTAGCTTGCCATAATAGTCAAATTCATTATCATTATTGTTTGTTGATCCTTTGACACTGATGCCAGAATTATACGTTACCATCCCTGAATCACGTTGGCTCACATGAAATCTGTAGCCATTCACGTAATAACCCGAGTAGACTGTCACAGTACGAAGAGGTCCAAATGCGAGATTTTTAATTCTGTCGTCTTCTACATTTGAAATTCTGTCATCGTTGACCTATAATAGTGGTGGGTGATCAAATTAGATTAACAAGTAATCAAGAATTGTTAAAAAAAAAGTATATTAACTCACTTACATATATTTGAAACCAAAAAGCAAATTCTTCTTCTATCTTTTGATCTACCTCATTTGCACATATCGATGGATTTTGAATGTACAACTGTTCTTGGTATAACCTGACATATAAGTTCATTTGATATCGTACTAGAAATTTGATTATATCATTTGATATTAATTTCATTACAACAAGAGATAATACCTTAGGTATGGTTTGACATCTTCACAGTTTAAAGGATATATGTCCTGGCGGCATGATATTCTCTGTCATTTAACCGTCTAGATAGAGTTGAACCCATTGCTCTTCCAGGATACTTGAAGATAGAAAGAATGTCTGGGTCAACTGATGGAATGTCATCTTGATTGCGTGGACACTTTCGATGTCTGGTTTTCACATTTTCAGCAAAGTAATAGGAGCAAAATGAACTTGCTTCTTCAACCAGATATGCATTACATATTGATCCCTCAACTCTTGCTTTGTTACGCACATTATTCTTTAATTTTCTAAGAAACCTTTCAAAGGGATACATCCATCTGTATTGTACAGGACCACCAACCTGTGCCTCGCTAGGTAAATGAATAGGCAAATGCTCCATTGAATCAAAAAAGCTTGGTGGAAATATTCGCTCAAGCTTACATAGTATTAAAGGAATCTCTGTCTGAAGGCGTAACATATCTGCTACCGTAACAACTCTGGAAGTCAGATTTTTGAAAAAAAGGCTTAATTCTGTAAGTGCTTGCCAAACATTATTTGGAAGTAATTCTTGGAAAGCTATTGGAATTAATCTTTGCATAAACACATGACAATCATGACTCTTCATTCCAACCATTTTAGATCTATTGGTATCCACACAACGAGACATATTAGAGGCATATCCATCTGGAAATTTGATGTTTTTCAACCAAGAACATAATGCTTGCTTACTTTCTTTGTCCAATGTATAACAAGCCTTGGGATATTTACCAGTAGTTTCATTCTGATGCAACTCAGGCCTGCTAACTAATTGTTTCAATTCTTCACGCGATTTTGTTGTATCTTTTGTTTTCCCATGCACATTTAAGACAGTATTAATGATGTTATCAAAGAAATTTTTCTCAATATGCATCACATCCAAATTATGACGAATGAGTAAATATTTCCAATATGGAAGCTCCCAAAAAATACTTCTTTTCCTCCAACCACATTTGTTGACTCTAACAATATACTTGTTGATATCATCTGATCCATCCTGATATACAGGTAGAAATCCATAACTATCAATTTCATTTAACACTTCTTCGCCTGACATCCCAAATGGAGGTAGCTTCCTAACTACTTCGTTCCTTTTGAAATATTTCTTATTTCTTCTGAACGGATGATCAAGAGGTAAAAATTTCCGATGATTATCAAACCATGAAATCTTGCCACTGCATGGCAAAGAAAATGCATTTGACTGACTCATACAATGTGGACATGCTAACTTTCCAGCTGTGCTCCATCCTGATAACATTGAGTAAGCAGGAAAATCACTAATAGTCCATAACAATGCTGCATGCATTAAAAAGTTTGACTTTGTAGCAATGTCATATGTCTCCGAACCTATATTCCATAAATAATTCAGCTCAGCTATCAAAGGTTGCAAAAAAACATCTATATGCCCTTTTGGATTTTGAGGACCTGGAATTAAAACAGTAAGAAACATGAATTCATCTTTCATGCACATCCATGGTGGTAAGTTGTATGGTGTTAAGATAACAGGCCACGATGAATATTGTTGTCCATAACTTCCAAATGGCTGAAATCCATCTACAGAAAGTCCAAGTCTGACATTGCGTGGTTCCATAGCAAAGGAAGAAAATGTTGAATCTAACTGTTTCCATGCAGGGGAATCACAAGGATGACACATAATATCTCCATCATGTCTATGGTTTTGATGCCAAATCATATGACTCGCTGTTGCTGCTGATGCATACAAACGTTGAAGTCTAGCAGTCAAAGGAAAATAATACATTACTTTGTAAGGAATATTTTTTTTCTTCTTCTGATTGATCATGCGAACACCATGCTTGTAACGGGGATGGTTGCAGATTTTGCATTCCATCAATTCACTATCTTGGTTCCAAAAGATCATGCAATTATTGACACAACAATGTATCTTCTCAACTGGCAAACCCAAGTCTCTGATTAGTTTTTTAGTGTTGTAGAAACTATCAGTCATGCAGTTATCAGTTGGAAGCAACTCTGACATAAGTTGACATATGTCTTCATAACATCGTTCTGAGAAATGATGTTCTGCCTTCATATTCAATAATCTTGCAGTAGCAGATAATTGAGAATGACCAGAAGGAATACCTTCCCATAATTCTCTTTCACTAGCCTTTAACATGTCATACATTTTCTGAACATCAGAAGTAGGTACTTGTTCTACATTTGATTGATCAAAAGCATTCATTGCATCGTAAACCATTGATTGCATTGCATCAGCAGGGTTATATGATGTTTCTGGTCCAATTGAGTTCGATGATGAAGCAACGGAAGGTCCACCAAATTCATATACATACGGCTCTCCATGACAATACCAGTTGTAATAATCTGGAACAAACCCATACCTGGCGATATGAGTTTTCACTGTATCTTCATCACGGAAAGCTGTATTTCTACATTTGCGTTGATTACATGGACACTTCAACTCTGTGTCATTCAAACACTCAGGATGACACTTTGCAAAGTTAACAAATTCTTCCACTCCAGCAAAAAATTCGTCACGGATAAATCCATTGTCTAACCTATTATACATCCATGCCTTGTTCGGATACATTGTATCTGAATTCAGATAAGACAATTTAATCAAACAATACATATTAAAATGTGATATTAATGGTATACTAAAAAAAAAATCTTATTAATCAAACATGATATAATTTGATTTATCTAAAACTAATCAAACAAGATCTAATTAATAGAACAAGTAATCTACTTAATCAAACAATTAATCATCTTAATAATCAAATTAATCAAACAATTAAACTAAAATAAATAATATTTTACTCAATTAATTACACATGGCTTAACAAACAAACTTATTATCTAAAATAATTAAACGATAATTAACTAATTAATTAATTGATTACTTATTTAATTAAACAAATTAATTAATTAAGCTAACTAATTCAATTAATTAGTCAAATTGATTACCCTAAAGTAATTAAACTAATTAATTAATTACCCTAAATTAATTAATTAACCCCCCTTTAATTAATTAACCCCCCCCCTTCCTCTGCGCAGCCACCGCCACCGCCGCAGAAGCCGCCCGGCCGCACTGGGCCGCGACCCGCAGCAGGCGGCGCGAGACAGCGGGAGGACGCGCGCCGCCGCCGGAGGCCGCGCGCGGCCGCGGGAGGCCGCGCGCGGCCGTGCCAAGGTGCTGATGTTGGCCGGAGAAGACGACGGCGGCGCGTGATCACAATAAAACGAGAATATACGGCAAATGGAGCTTAACTCGCTACCTGGGATCGGAGGAGGGTTCGCCGGAGGATAATCGCCGGAGGAGAATCGCCGGAGGAGAATCGCTCGTCGCTTCGGTCGCTAGGGTTCGCGTGGGCGCGAGGGGAAGTCGGCGCCGCCTTTTTTTAAGAAATTTTGCGACGGACTAACTTGTCCGTCGCAACTTAGCGACGTATTTGACTTATCCGTCGCTGAATTAGGGGTTTGACTCGTCGCCTAACATTAGCGACGGATTATTTTAAAATATCCGTCGCTATAGCGACGGACTTTGACCATGCCCGTCGCTATAATCTAGAGTTTGACTTGCCGCCAAACTTCAGCGACGGATACTATATATCCGTCGCCATTTGCGACGGACATCAGTAAATGTCCGTCGCAATACCTTGTTATTTTTGTAGTGTTCACGATCTTTTTGGACAAGCCATAAGTCCCTTCCAGGACCTTGAATGGCGGCTATTAGGGGACTGTCAATTTCAGAAACACTTTCAGCAAATCTACTAGCGATCGACTGCAATAAAATAATTCAAACAATTTCAACAGATCATTTAAGAAGAGTAGTTTGTTGTCGTTGCAACTCCGATCCTTAAAATTGCTCAAATACTTCCTTTCTGAAAAAGAATAAGAAACAAAATAAATCAAGAAAGTGAAGAATATCAATTTTTCCAGGAATCCAGGCAAGAGCTGTTCGATGAACTGAGGCTTGGACATCCATTCTTCCTTGTTGTAGATCAAAGTTTCTCCAAGAAATAAGATGCTCCGGGTGAAATGTGGAAGGAAGAAAATCAGACTTTTATTATTGATCCTGTCGACAAGCGAAGATCGGTTCTCCTCGAATGACTCGGTCTAACCAAGCTGACTCGGTCTACTGTAGCCTGGGAGGTCGGACCTAAACAGAGCTCTTAATGCAGTGGAGTGGTTGTGAATGAACAGCGATCCTCTTCTTTGGAGCCCAAGGGTGGGTTTATATAGGGGAAGGAGAAAGGTCTCACTCGTGCGGGATGTCACATCTCACTAAAGATTAGTTAGGGATTAAGCTAAGTAAGCGGCGATGTGAGACTGACATAGCAGTCTGCCACCCTGTGATCCTACTCCTAATTAATTACTGGGCGACCACGTCAGATGACGACGACGTCTCTTAACGGAGAGTTTTGACGGAGCCCTTCGAGGGATGAAACTCAAGAACTCGACCTCAATCATTCAGCCTCGAGAGCGCGACCTCGAGAACTCGGCCTCGAGAGCTCAACTTCAGGAGCTCGGCTTCTATCGCTCGACCTCGGGAGGTTGGCCTCGGGAGCTCGGCCTCGATCGCCCGACCTCGGGAGGTCGGCCTCGAGAGCTCAGCTTCTATCGTTGGACCTCGGGAGGTCGGCCTCGAGAGCTCAGCCTTGAGAGGTCGGTCCCGGGAGGTCGGCCTTGAGAGCTCGGCCTCGGGAGGTCGGCCTCGAGAGGTCGGCCTCGGGGAGGTCGACCTCGAGAGCTCGGCCTTGAGGGGTCGGCCTCGGGAGGTCGGCCCCGGGAGGTCGGCCTTGAAAGGTCGGCCCCGGGAGGTCGGCCTTGAGAGCTCGGTCTCGGGAGGTCAGCCTTGGGGGTCGATCTCGAGAGGTAGGCCTTGAGAGCTCGGCCTCGGGAGGTCTTGATTCCAACTTGAGCTTCGGCCCGCCCCGACCTCTGTTAACCTTGAACTGGGTTGAACCGGGTTTTCTCCGACCGGGCTCTCATCCTTGATGAAAAACCGCTCGCCCGGATCAATTATGGAGACCGGCGAAGAACTATTTCAACCTTTGTATTTGTGAAATATTGTGTTAGACACTGAAAATTTGGAGGGCTAAAGTGATTAAAACCGACACTTAGGAGTGTAGTTATAATTAACCAAACTAAAAGGAATGTCAAAACTCATATATTGCCCTAAATTTCTTCCTTTATTGATTTCTCCTCTCATTTCTCTCCGACACCGACGTCGCACGCACGCACGCGAGCGGTTTTCTCCTCAGCGCTCCAACCTTTCTCCTCTCTTTCTCATCGCCGACGCCGGCCATTTCCCCTCTCATAGCGGCTTCTCCGCTTCCAAGTGAGCAGCGCCGACTTCCCTCACCCTCGCGCGAGCATGCCGACGGCGATCTACCAGCGGCAACGGCGCATCTCAACAGGTAAGTTGTTCCTGGTGGATGTGGGATGTAGTTAGGTCTTGCGTTCAGATTTAGATAAATTCGTTTTTGTTTTCTTGATCTGCCATGAGCCCTCCCCTGTTAATGGATCTGGTTTTAACTCGGATTCTTTTGGATGTAGATTCGATTCGGCTTGGAGTTCATTTGCTTCGGTTTGTGATAAAAGGATAAGCTATGAAAGATAGAATCTATGTTTTGGATTTGTTTCCTTGTCGTTCTGGGTTGTAGATGGTGTTTTGATGTTTCTTATATTGGCCCTCTTAATACCTCTTTGCCATGAGATTGTGTTGGCTGCAATAGAAACGGTATTGCTTAGATGGAGGGGTCTGTTAGATCAGTGATATAGCTGTTGATTTCTAATCATAAAGTAGTTTTGTGATAAGAATTCTGAATTGATTTTGGGTTTCTAGTTTTAGCTGACTGTTTTGATTTGATTATAGACGGTGAAAATTTATATTTTTGGTGGTGATACTGTGCCGTGAGTTTGGAGATGGGAGGTAACTTTGAGCTAATGGTTTGGGATTGATCTTGGAGTTGATTGTGGTTGGATTAACTTCGAGGGTTGAACTTGATCATGTTTTGGGTGATCATTAGATGCTATGAATTCTGTCGTGAATGCTACTGATGGGATTTAGGTTGGTTTTGTTGCTTTCCTTGTGATTGTTGCCATGTATACTTTGGATTCGGTAGATATTATATTCGAGGGTTTAGATTGTATTTGGACTTCTTCCTTGAGTTAAATTAGGTATTTAATCTTATAATCAAATTTTGATAAATTAGTTTAAGAAGGAACTATATATGATTTAAGATTTAATTAAACGGATTTTAAAACTAAGGTTTGATTCTAATTATGCTTAGTAGTTAATTTAGTTGTTTTATTAATTGTATAAAGAGCAATGATAGGGAGAGTGAAAATGGGAGAGTGAAAATCATAGTGAATGATGTGGCATGACGTGACACTTTACATGCACACGTCCGATTATTGCTTGGACACTATCGGCGACCTTCGGCCGTCACCCCGAATCAAACTATACCCTGGGGGGTACGGTGAACCCGTCGGAGATCGTGCATGCAAAGTGTCACGTCATTTATTATGATTTTCACTCTCCCAATCATTATTTAGCTAAACTTTATCTTTGATACATGACTTTGATTTTTGGATACACACATTCAGCGTGAGGAAGTTTTCTTTGATTCATATACTACTTTACGAGACGGATACTTATTCTTTGTATCATGTAGTGTATTGAATTTAAATGCAAGACCTATTCTGTTTCTGAGTAGGACTATTTTACCTTTTTCTTTGTCTTTTAATATCATTCGTTGATACTTTCACTGTTTGATCTTTGAGCTAATCAAATTTATGTCCATACAGTCTCATCGTTGATTTCCTAATCTATAAAGTATTACTTGTATGTGAGTACTTAAGAATAATCATTAAACATAACTAGGATTTGGTTAGCATTAGAAATACCCTATCCGGTAAATTAGTTGCATGTTTAATGATTCTGGTATTTATTTTTCTTACTGTTGTATAGTTGTGACCTGGTTGATTGTGCATATTAGTATCATGCATCATATTTGCATAGTTGCATGCTGACGAATATCGGCTTCCTTAAAGTTAAGCTTGTCGTCGGTCATTTAGTTTCTCTGTCCACTCAACCACTTATGGATAGTAGTAGTTACTAGAGTATGAGCAGTCGTCTTATTGTACCACATTCAACCACTCAAGGGTAGTGAATGTTGGAGTTGTAGGCAAGCAGTTGACACCCTCTCCGTTGTTTTCAATAGATAGCAGAGTTGTTGGTGGCTACCTTTTTTCCCGAGATTTTAGAGAAATTGGCTCTCCAGCATCCTGTTCACTCAATCACTTATAGTAGTGGTAGTTGTTGGAGTGCGTATAGTTGTCACAACCCTACCCACTCAGCCTCACAGATATAATATGATGGCGGCTTGACTGACGTCAGGAGTGACACATGTCATTGCATCATATGCATTTATTGCATCTTGCATTTTCTTGTGTTTGCTGTATTTGTATAAACTATGATTGTTGTATTTGATTGACATACATATATGGTTTATTATGCACTATCATTCAGTTTTATATATGCCTATATGTTATTCTGTTTCGGGGATTGTATACTGTTATTTTTATTTGTTTATTATATCTTTTATTATGTCATGCATTATACCATCTAATTCTGTTTTAGGTAGCTGATAGATGTATTACTTAGAGTCAGGAGAGGATCCAGTTGTCAATCCCATATTATCGAACGTATTGTAATTTTTCCGCAATTACTTTATTTTTTGCATTGTCTTTATTTCCGCATTTACTTGATTAGATTGATATTTAATTATCATTTCGGTAGACTTATATATAGTCTGGGTATGTTTGTCGTTAGATTTCTTAGAAGTTTTAATTGGAATATGTGATTTTATTTATAATTATCTGTATAGTTGTGGAGTTTATTTTTATAATCGAGATGGCTGAGTTATATATTATGTGAAATTGAATGTATAAATATTTTAGATTATTTATCGTACGAAATAGATGTACATATTTTTCGAGCAAATGACCTTATGTGGCGTGACATATTGTTTCAGCTTACTTTCTCAGTCGCGAAATATGGTAAAGAACGCATCTGTATATTGATGCAGTCTTTTTTGACCGTCATAAAAAAAAAAAAAAAAAAAAGGCATGTAGTGTCTTTGGCAGAAAGCTGACGATAATGACTTAATAATTATTTGGTTATTGAATAATTAAAGAATTGAAGATTTGATTCTTAACTAATTAAAGAATTGAATATTATAAAGATTTTTTCTTAAAAAAATAAAACTAAACAGGTCATGATAGGATTAGTCAGTCTTCTAATATCAAGTAAAAAAATTAAATCATAAAAAAATTAATAAGGTAATATCATCGGTTTCATAAAAAATTTTCATCGATCATAAAATAAATTAGAAAGTATTTAAGACGGACGGCTAATAAGTCCAGTATTTCATGATTATGCATCCTTTTTAAAAGATTTTTTAAAAAACATATTATAACTAAGAATTAAATTATGTTTGAGTGATAATT
The DNA here is from genome assembly GCA_024364735.1 of Boesenbergia rotunda. Classification (NCBI taxonomy): domain Eukaryota; kingdom Viridiplantae; phylum Streptophyta; class Magnoliopsida; order Zingiberales; family Zingiberaceae; genus Boesenbergia; species Boesenbergia rotunda. Next base: position 166,203 of record JAGFNQ010003224.1, on the reverse strand, counting down.
TATCCTTCTTCCGTTGTATCATATTTTCATAGACCAAAAAAATTATAAATATTTTCTTGTGAGGTCAGATTTATCATTTTCAAAATTAATGATTGTCAATTAAATAAATAAATTATGAACACAAAATTAAAAAATTCAAATTTTTTTTAAAAATAATTACCATTGCTAATTTTATTAGGTAAAAACGAAATCGTCTTCATAGCTTATGTTCTACTCCTGCGAAAAACACAGAAATAACGTTGTGTCATGCCAGGCCAAACTTGACCTTGCCGTCGTGAGTAACCTGCTCCGTCTAACTCTTAGGGTGCGTTTGATTGAGGGTTATCCATGATAATCTTGGTTATCCATCCAAGGTTATCAACAAAAACTTTATTTGGTTTAGGTAATCAGCGATTCCTAAGTAATGATCGATGCCCGACACGTCAGCAAAAGGGGCATTCAATCAGGAATCGGAAAACCTCAGTGAAGTAAGGTTTTTCTTGATTCCCTGATTATGGAACTTATCTTTCCAAAATTATCTTCCAATATTTACACTTAAGACGAAAATAACCATTACAATTTATTAACATCCGAAAACATTATTCTCGATTGACGACTGACAACGGCGGCCGGCGACCACCGCCGGCGGCCGGCGACCACCGCCGGCGGCCGGCGACCACCGCCGGCGGCCGGCGACCACCGCCGGCGGCCGGCGACCACCGCCGGCGGCCGGCGACCACCGCCGGCGGCGCCGGCGACCGGCACCACCGCCGGCGACCACCGCCGGCGGCGCCGGCGACCACCGCCGGCGGCGCCGGCGACCGGCACCACCGCCGGCGATCGACCACCACCGGCGGCGATCGTCGGCGACCACCGTCAACGACGATCGTCGGCGACCACCGTCAACGACGATCGTCGGCGACCACCACCGGCGACGATCGCCGGCAATCGTCGCCGACGGTGGTCGCCGGCGATCGTGGCCGGTGGTGGTCTACGACGATCGTGGCCGACGGTGGTCGTCGGTCGCCGACGATCGTCGTCGGCGGTGGTCGCCGGCGATCGTGGCCGGTGGTGGCCGCCGACGATCGTCGTCGACGGTGGTCGCCGACGATCGTCGGCGACCACCACCGACGACGATCGCCGGCGGCCGGCGACCACTGCCAGCCACGATCGTCGTAGACCACCACCGGCCACGATCGCCGACGACCACCGTCGGCGACGATCGCCGGCGACCACCGCCGGAGACCACCGTCGGCGACCACCGCCGGAGACCACCGTCGGCGACCACCGCCGGCGGCCGGCGACAACCACCGGCGACGATCACCGGTGGTGGCGACGATCATCGGCGGTGGCGACGATCGCCGGCGACCACCGCCGGCGACGACGATCGTCGGAGGGCGGCGACCACCGCCGCTCGCCGGCGGCGTCGGCGGTGGGCGACCACCGCCGCTCGCCGGCGGCGTCGCCGGTTAGCGCCGATCATGGCTGGTCGACCATCGGTGTTGGACACCGATTGCCTACGTGGACACCGACGATCGACGTCGACGCCCTTAAGTCTAAACAAATAAAATTATCTAAACAAATTCTAAAGGGTAATATGGTAAAATATTATATTAATTTATAGACTATTACCTTCAAACAAACAAGATTTTATTTGATTACCTAAATATAACCAAACCACTTTAGGTTATGTTTCATTCCCTATAACCTTGGTTATGCGATTACTTGATAATGACATAACCGAGATTATATATGATAACTTGAACTAAACACACCCTTACTATTTACGGGCCATCATATTTATGAGTCCATAAGATTTTATTGGCAAAATATATTAATGACTAATCTCTTATTCCCAACCGGCGGTCGGAGATATTTATCGGTGAGTGAGTAGAACAGATCTACAATTTTAAATTTAGAATAGTAAAATATTAAATGAAAAACATAATTCTTAAATTATTATATAATAATAGTCTTTCCAAACTGTAAAAGATATATAATATATTTAATTGAAATGTCAAAAATAGAGAGAAAAAAAATTGAAGCATGTGATTTTCATGGACAAATATTTTTAAAATTAATATATTTTTTATAAATAAAAAAGTTTAAGTGCATTTTAAAATATTTTGAAATTTGAACGTGTGATGTGATATGTTTATTCAGGTTGTAAATAAATCGAACTTTTATCAATAAATTTGACATTGAACTTGATTAAAATTTATTAATGTTTATTTAATTCATACAAGATCGATTAAAATTAAAAAATAAACTTGAATATATATGTATTCAGTTTGTTAATATTCATCAATAATACTCGTGAATAATGTTAATGAACAAACAACGTATATAGCATTATCATTTATAGGAGGATTAATATTTTCAATTATTAGATATCTTTATTTAACTCCTTAAATTCAAACTCTAATTTTGTTTTTATCTAAAAGATAATTGTTTTTAAAAGCATAAATCCGAATTTAATAAGATACATATTTAATGATCTATTAACCTCCTCTACTTACTATTATGTTTTTTAAAAATTCATAATTTTAATATAATTTTTTTTCAAAATATGATTAATTTTTTATTGTATAAATACCTGGAAGATTAAATTTTTGATGAGGTGCTCATAGCTATCATGGAATCTATAGATTCATAAACAAAGAATCGAAATAAATTCATTAGTCTAAATATAAATGAGTACCGGTAATATATCTTCAATTTCCTCTAGTATTGTAATAAATAATGGAGAGACTATTTCTTACTGTTTCAATTTGAATGAACAAGTTTCTAATTTTGAGAATGATGCAGGATATACAAGTATATGATTGAAAGATTTTTGTGCCATTACTGAGACGAAGGAGGTGACAAGACCATAACATAATGAAACAGAGAAATTTCCCTGCTACAAATTTGGTTTTTTGTTCCCAAAGTAACTTTCATCTAATTAGCTCGGTTTAAATTGATGTCCATAAACAGTTTTCAAATTAGTCAATCATTTTTCGTGAGATGCAATGCTACTTCGTAATTCAGCTGATTCGTTACTCTATCTTGAGGGTAGATCCTCTGTCTTACTTTATCCCTTGTTCCGTCGGTCCCATTTTCCGGCGACGGCCGGCGAGTTATCCGATCGCCGATCGGACACCACCGGCGGTCACTGGCCGTTGTCCCGAACAAAACTAACCCTAGGGGTACAGTGACCCCTGTCTGAATCGCCGCAATTGCGATTTTGCTGGATTCACCGTCAAATCCAACGAGATTGCAATTGTAGCGATTCTGACCAGTTTACCATTGTTCTAGGATATTATTTGATTTAGTACGACGATTAAAAACTATCGATGTTGTTCGATCGACGATCGAACGACTTTTCGGTTGTTATCGACGAGTGTGGGATAAGTGGGACAGAGGATTCCATCTGCCCTATCACATAGACAGATTATCAAAGTATGGGCACATACGAAAAATTTCTTTTTTAACCAAATTAAGAAGAAACAAAAAAAATCTTTTTGTCGATCGAATTGCAAATTAAATGAAGCGTGCAGCAGAGAGATCAAGAGGAGACGTCTAGCCTCGGTTCGAAGCAGAAGCCGCAGTAGAATTGGGACTCGAACCGCAACTGCTTAGTGTAGGCGCAATGGCACTGGCTCGACCATTTCCACACCTTCTGCCTCACGTCGAAGGTCAGTAGCGCCCGCCACTTTAAGGAGTGTATGATGAGGAAGTCGCCCGCGCCGCAGCAGATGAAAATATCTAACTTCTTATACATGGCGATCGGCATTTGAGCCACCTCCCGCCATTTCTTATCCTCAAGTTCCAAAATCACCGCACCCCCGCAAGGCGAGAAGATCAATCCGACCATGACCAATTTGTTCGACAGGTTGATCAATCCAGCACATGCAAGAGGGTGTGGCGTAGGAATCGATTCTTGAATCAGAGACTGAATGCTAGAGGGCGGCTTGACGAGGTCCAACGCCATTACGTGGGGGTTCAGATCTGGATCGCGGATGAAGTAGTAGAGCACGCCGTCGCATGCGACGGCCTTGTTGCTTCCCGTCCAGAGGCCGAGGTGTTGGGCGAAGGGAGTGGCCCACGATTTCGTAGTCGATTGGTAGATGTGGACGGATACGTGCCATTCCCAGGACATCCCTTGCAGTTGTGTGCGGGTGTGCTTGATGACGACCACGGTGTAGCCGCGCGTGCGGCGGTCGAAGGACAAGGCGAACGCGTTTATGTAGGGGGCAGCGCCGGCGGGGACTTGAGGAAGCAGCTTCCAGTCTCTCTTAATGGGATTGCCGACCAATAACCGGTTCCCGTCACTGGGATTCATCAAGCAGACTAGGCCGCCGGAGGAGGACGTGCGCCAGATGCCCTTTCCTAAGCGAGGGAAGTCGAAGTTGTACCACCGGAGGAAGCAAGGGTCGTACATGCGGCCCGATAAGGCGCAGCCCTTAAAGCAGGACCTGAAGAACAACGGCTTTTGTGGCGCCATCATCGCCCACGACAACGGGGGGCAGGAGTGCACCACCTGGTACCACCGTTTGCACACGATGCCCGATTTGATGATGTCGGCGATGGGCAAAAAGGAGAGCACCTTCTGCAGGATTTCGTCCGGTAGAATGGCGTCCCATGATAGCAATGCACCCTCCTCCTCCTCCTCCTCCTCCTCCTCGCCGTCACTATCTCTAGGCATCGTTCTGATCTCTGCAACCTCGTGGTGTATGGTACATCTCTTCTTTCGGGACTCCATGAAGAAGATGAGATCGTAAACAACTACCCGGTGAAAAAAAACCCTCTGAATCAAGAACAGGAAAACAAAAAACCCTCAAATTTACGAAAAGACAAAAACTAATAGTTCGACCCTTTTATCTATCAATCTCTTCTTCGCTTTAAATATGGCCTTCCTGGCTTAAGAAATTTTAGATATATTATTACTTTATTTAGATTAATATATAAGTTTGGACGTGATCTGCTTTTTATAAAACTTAATAAATAAAAAAGTTAATATATAATTAATATAGAAAAACAGAAAAAATCAACATAAGATATTTTTTAGTACCCTATTTTTTTCTTTTATTTATAACAATAAAATTTAATAATTGAAAACATGGAAATTATATTCGAAAGCGAATAATTTCTTTCTTAAAAAATTAATATAAAGAAGGGAATATATTGGCATAAAAAATGCAATGATCCAATAAATAAACTAAGTAACTAACAATCATTCATTCAAATAAGAATTACATTGACATCAAAAGAGCAATAATTAAAGAAATAAAGTTGGATATCTGATTATAAAATAAATAACAATAATAATTGACAAAATAAAGTAGCAACGGTTAAGGAGACCCTCCCCTCCTCGGCATTACAATTACTTCATCTTTCGGTTGAGAAAAATAAAAAATAGCTAAGTCATCAAATTTTTTAATCTGTTTAATTTTTTTATAAAATGTATTTTATTAGAATAATTAGGATTTTATAAGATTTTTTTTATTTTACAATGAACAGGCCGCATTATCAAATTATAAAAAAGACGATTAGGTTGAAATATAATAGACAAATTTTTTATTAATATGATTTTTACTTTTTTTAAAAAAAAATTTGTTAGATAAGAATCAGCACGTGAGGTGAGGAGATGATAACTTTGTTAGTCAGTTGTGTGTTAAGAATGAAATTAAGTTGTGTTCTTCTTTCCTTTCCGTTCCTTTCAAATAAACATAGAAAAGGATTGCAACTATTTGTTTATTTATTTGCATTTTCTTTTATTATCATCTGTATAAATACATTATTATTTACTTTCTATATAATTAATTGATATTTCAAGTACTTAATTATGCATTATTTTTATTTTAAAAAAATCTCCAATTAAATTAAATATATCTAATTAAAAAATGAAAATAAGCCCAAAAGTTATCGTAAGAGAAAGACAAGCAATATCGAGCTCCTAGGCAAATTTTCCATATTTCATGTCCAATAGAACATCCAACATAGTGTGTGGTTATATATTCTATTGGAACTTTTTTGTGACTTGAAAAATGTTGGTTCAAGAACCTAAAAGACACCTCCATATTGAGAACTTAAAGAAAATAGGAAATGAAAGAAAAAGGTCGGTTAAGGTTTTACTCTTCATTTTCCTCTTAAATTACGTTTGATAGAGGGTAATATAATTGGGTCTATAATATAAATCAAATTTGTAATGTAATATAATCTTGATTACATTGTTATGTTTGGTAATGAGTTATATGTAATCTTTGATGACCATTACAAGTTGGATTCCTTTGTTTGGTGAAGGGTAATTCATCCTGTAATGTAATCAAGATTGACGACCGACGACCGCCGCCGGCGGCCGGCCGCCGCACCGGCCGGCGAACCGCCAGCGACCGCCGCCGGCCGGCCGGTGAACCGCCAGCGACTGACGACTGTCGGCGGCCGCCGGCCGTCGGCGGTGGTCGACGGCCGACGATCGCCGCAGGTCGGTCGGCGACCGATGAACTGCCAACGACCGTCGCCACCCGGCCGACGACTTTACAAGTTATAATGTAATCCAGATTACAGAGGTTTTGTTTTGTAATTCAGATTACAAATCATCAACCTCTTTTATAATCTAGATTACATTACATTATAATTTTAAAATTATTACAAATAAAGAAATTCAACTTATAATATAATCTTGATTACATTATAAGATAGATTATACTCTACCAAACGCAGCCTTAACCAATTGAATTTTGCTCTCATTTTTGTCATACAGACGTGGAATCTGCTACCAATTCTTTAATCATAGATCAAACTTTTAGAATTACCTTACATCCATTTAGCATTACGGTTAGCGTTACTTTATAAATCCTAGAATTGTTAGTGCACTAGGGTGTTGCTGTGAACACACTAGTTTCTTAGTGAAATATGTCATGGCATCGGGGGAAACTCCTTCCTTAAGCATCTCATGAAACAATGCCATGAACTATTAGCAACCAGAAAATCACAAATCAAAGTATTAATTTAGCCTAAGCACATTATGTACAGGTAATCCTCGCCTTCTCAGGCCTCCATCCTGGCGAGCAATTCATGAGCCGTATTCAACTCCGCACACTTGCAGAATCACACCATTAGGATCGATCACATGCATGGCTGCCTTAGTGGCTTTCATTCTATTAACCAAGGAGAGACCACCATTAAATCTCCCTGCCTTGCAGAACCCATCAAATGATTGTGTTAGCGGTAACTCCCGAATCCGGACTAGTCATTGCATCGAACATTAGTTGCAAAGATGATTGGTAAGTATACCAAAGGTGGGTGACTCCACTGGGGCGTACGCCCATACCTTTCATCTACGAGAACAAAAAGGTTCATTCTTGTAAAGTCTCGAATCGAAGTGAGACCGGTCAGAGGAGCACACAGGGGACGTCGATGGAGCCACCAGCCTCCTTTACCGCATGAAAGAAATCCCAGGTCTTGGATGTGGCACCGCAGCGGCAGAGCTTGTTGATGAGCTGGGTGAAGTGGAAAGCGTCATTGCAGGAACCTACGCCTTTATCGTAATGGGCGGTGGTGGCAGTGGCGACGGTGGAACATGAGGCGGCGTGGCGGTGGCGGACAACCGTTGAACACTGATCGTGTCGCAAGCCGAGGTAGACTTTCAAGGATGAGATGGTCTCCTGAAGATTATGAGTTGCTGATGCTGGCTCCGGTGTTCGCTCCTGGCCTGCAAGACAAAAACTATTAGGGGGCGTTTGGTTTGTGTCATTTTTCATTTTCATTTTCCAGAAAATCGCATTTTCTAGTTTTCTGGAAAATGACTTTTTTTCATTCTCCAGTTTTCCAGAAAATGCTATGTTTTTTTCTTGGAAAACAAAGCTGGAAAATGCAAACCAAACATGTTTTCCAGAAAATCGTATAATCGTATTTTCTACAGAAAATGAAAATGGAAAACAGATTGAAAAATACAAACCAAACGCCTCCTTAGAATCTGTCGGAAAAAGTCCCCGGTAAAATACTCCAACGGTCAAGTCAATCCTCAGTGGTGAAAGAGCAAAAGAGCAATGGAACAATATTGAAAATACTATCGTGCATCTCTGGGGATATGGAGTAGAGAGACTTATACAGCCAGCGAAGCTAACTGCTTCTGCCCCACCTGCCACCTATTGTCGTGAAGCAATGACAGAGTAAGGCATGACCAGAAGTGACAGGGTAATGTGTCGCATACCGGAATAAGGAAATGGGCGCTGTCAACTTAAAATCTAACGCCAGAGGGCGCCGCTCGGTCTGACACCAACGTATGTGGTCTGAGTACGAGAGACCAAGATATGGCATGAAGATCGTGACTCGGGCCTTTTTTGACTCGGGTCTCTCCGACCTGGGCCTTCCAGGGCTTGAGGACCTTTTGGGGGTTTCCGGTCCCCTTAATCTTGATGATTACATTTTACTAAGGTCTATCCTTTCTTGTTCTCGAGGGAACTAGGTTGTGCAGCCCGTATAGGCTTTATACCCCAGGGCTCCTGAAGCCGATAAATCTATCTTCTGCCGATGAGACACCAAACTGATAAATCAAGTTACACGAAAATTGGTCCGGGATCCAACACAAAGATGGTTTCTTCGCAGGCTTCATCTTTTCCGTTCACGGTTGTATTTGCAAATATTACTCTTAAACACGGATTCCTATACGATCTCAAATAATTTTTAAAATACTATTATTAAAGATGTCTTTTAAAAATAATTACTCCTAAATATATGCAGAGTAAATTTCTCTGACTTTTTGTTCCCAAAGCAGTTTGTTCATTAGTCCAGTTTAAAAACGGCTCTCGAAAGAAAATGTTGGACCAGCTTAAATTATCCTATGAAAATTTTTTTTATCGATAACCAAGATAAATAAATAAAAAAAAGCTCATAAGATGATTTAGAAATTCAACGTTCACATCCTATTTAAAAAAAATCTTATAAAATATATTTAAAAATTAAATTATAAATATCTAAGATAATAATCAATCATCCTATTGCAGGACTTAAATATTGCTCGTGAAGTCCATAAACAGTTATCAAATTAGTATGATTTTTCATGAGAGGGCAAAAATGAAATGCTACGTTCATAATTCAGCTGACTCGTTACTCTATCTCATAGACAGATGATCAAAGTTTTGGCAAATAATAAAAACTGTCTTTCTTAATCAAAACAAGAAGAAACTAAAAAAATATTTTTTTGTCGAGTTGTAAAATAAACGAAGCATGCAGCAGAGAGATCAAGAGGAGACGTCGAGCCTCGGTTCGAAGCAGAAGCCGCAGTAGAATTGGGACCCGAACCGCAACTTCTCACCGGAGGGGCAATGGAACTGGCTCGACCATTTCCACACCTTCTGCCTCATGTCGAAGATCACTAGCGCCGGCGACACTAAAGAGTGGATGAAGAGGAAGTCGCCGGCACCGAGGCAGATGAATTCCTTGCTGATTAACCTCTGGTACATGGAGATCGGCATTCCAGCCACCTCCCGCCATGTCTTATCGTCGAGTTCCAAAATCACCACTCCCCCGCCTGGCCATTCGGTCCTCCTAGCGACCATGACAAATTTGTTCGACAGGTTGATCAATCCAACACAAACAAAAGAGAACGGCATAGGAATCGATATTTGAATCAGAGACTGCATGCTAGAGAGCGGATTCATGAGGTCGAACGCCATTAAGCGGGAGGTAGCCACTGGCCGGTGGATGATGTAGTAGAGCACGCCATCGCAGATGACGGCCTCGTTGCTGCCCATCCAGAAGGTGAGGTCTCGGGCGAAGAGCGTGGCCCACGATTTCGTCATCGATTCGTAGATGTGGACGGATAAGAGCCATTGGTCGGAGTTCCCTGGCAGCTGGGTGCACTTGGCGACGACTACGGTGTAGCCACGCGTGCGGCGGTCGAACGACAAGGCGAGCGCGTTGTAGTTGGGGGACGAGCCGCCGGGGACTGGAGGAAGCAGCTTCCAGTCGCTCTTGATGGGATTGCCGACCAATAAGCGGTTCCCGTCGTTGGGGTTCATTAAGCAGACAAGGCCGCAGGAGGAGTACGAGCGCCAGAGGCTACTTTCTAAGCGGGGGAAGTCGAAGTTGTACCACCGGAGGAGACAAGGGTCGTACACGCGGCCGGATAAGGCGCAGTCGTTAAAGCAGGCCCTGAAGAACAACGGCTTCTGCGGCGCCATCATAGCCCACGACAACAGGCCAGGGGTAGGAGTGAACCACCTGGTACCACCGTTTGCACACGATGCCCGATTTGATGATGTTGGCGATGGGCAAAAGGGAGAGCACCTTCTGCAGGATTTCGTCCGGTAGAATGGCGTCCCATGACAGCAATGCTCCCTTGCCATCTTCCTCTTCCTCCGCCTCCTCCTCCCCGCCGTCACTATCTCTAGGCATCGTTCTGATCTCTGCAACCTCGTGGTGGATGGGATCTCTCTCCTTCCGCGTCTCATCCATGAAGAAGGTGAAATCGTAAACAACTAACAAAATAGTTGCGACCTATCAATCTATTCTTCTTCCTTTTTAAATAAGGCGTTCCTACTTTAATCATATTTAGATTTATATATAAGGTCAGGAATCCTCTTTTTCTAAAATTTAATAAATAAAAAAAATTGTATATGAAAAAAGAAAAGATGATATTTTTTGTTCAATACCTTGCTTTCTTCTTTTATGGTATAGAAATAAAATTTATTAATTGAAATATAGAAATTATATTAAAAAGTGAATAATTTCTTTCTAAAAAAATTAATATAAATAAGGAAATAAATTGGCATAAAAAAGGTAATGATCAAATAAATAAACTAGCAATCAATTCATTCAAATAAGAAATATATTGACATCAAAAGACCAATAATTGAAGAAATAAAGTTGTATATTTGATTATCAAAATAATAACAACAACAACAATAATAATAATAATTAAAAAAAAATAAAGAAGCAACAGTGAAGAAGATCCTCCCCTCCTCCGGATTACAATTACTTCAGCTTTCGGTTGAGGAAAATAAAAATTTGCTTAAGTCATCAAATTTTTTATAAAACATATTTTATTTAACATACTTTGGATTTTGTAATAAAAAGTTTTTATTTTATGAAAAATGATCTGCATTATCAAATTATAAAAAGGACGATTAGGATGAAATACAATAGACAATTTTTTTATTAATATGATTTGTAGTTTTTGTTTTTGATAAGAATAAGTAAATTTCTTTTAAGGTAGGTGAGGAGACGGTAACTTTGAAGTCAGTTGCGTGTTAAGAATGAAATTAAGTTGTGTTCTTTCCTTTTCTTTCCTTTCACATAAACATGGAAAAGACTTGAAACTTTATTTGTTTATTTATTTGTATTTTCTTTTATTTTCATCTGTATAAACACATTATTATTGACTTTTTAGATGATTAATTGATATTTCACGTACGTAATTCTGCATGATTGTTATTTAGAAGAAAAAAACTACAATTAAATTGAATATATCTAATTAAAAAATGAAAGTAAGCCTAAAAGTTATTGTAAGAAAAAGACAATCAATATGTAGCTCCTAGGCAAAATTTCTATATTTCATGTCAAATAGAAGATCGCACGTACCATATGCCTGCGTAACAGTTTTTGTGACTACCATGAAGTCTCCCTGTCTTGCATAACCTATCAAATGATTGCTAGCGGTAACTTTCAATCCGGACTAGTCATTTCATCAAACACGTTTTCATAGATGATTAATAACTGTACCAAAGTAAAAGGTGGAACCGTCACATTAACGACCCCCTAGCCCATGTCCCATAGGAATTCAGAGGGAGACAAATTGCTTGGGGTCAAGCGGATTAAAGTCAACAGATCAGGATTTTATCCCCGTGTATAACTGGCGACGCTCAAACCTATGATCCCGAAATAAACGGTAAGACGCCTTATCATCCGATCCAACCTGTGGGGGCATTAATGACTATACCAAAGGTGACTACATAACTGGTCCTTCGATCATGTCTGCTTCAAATTTCCAAGAATTACTCAGTTGCTTCTTGCGTTCACAAAACTTGAGAACAACCAAACAAAAGAACAAACTAGTCATAATTCATAATAGAAGATAGAAAATAATCGGCAGACAATAAATATATTTGGATTTGTTCCTGTTTAGCAAATAGAAATAAATAAATAAATAAACATATATATATATATATATATATATATATATATATATATATATATATATATATATATATATATATATAAATCTGACTCTAGGAAGTTTTCTATTGGTTGCAGGGTAAATCGAGAAGTGCGCAGCAGGCGGTCTAGAAGCTGAACGTCCCAGAGTTCGCACCCCATTTGGAGAAAAAATTTCTATAAAATATATCGTAACTAGATATCGAATCGTAGATACCTAAGATGATGATTGATGATTAGTCGTCCTGTCGCTACACCATAGCCTAAGGGCTTCTATTTAGCAAATGACGATTAACGAGGTTTTTTCAACCTCGAGTGATCGGTCTCGTTCGACGAAAGTTTCTCATCGACCACTAGAGTAAATAGGGAAGTGCTCGCGGCGGACGGTCCAAAAACCTAGCATCTCAGGGTTCGTAACCCATTTGGAGAAAAAATTTCTACAAATATATCATAACAGGGGATCGAATCATGGATATCTTAGTTAATCTTACCTTAAGTTTTATATTTTTAGATTTCTCTCTTGAAAAAAACTCCAACTGTTTATCTTCCATCATCTGTTTTTGCAGTTTCCTCTGTTAAGCCAATTTTGCAATTTGTTCAGCGAGTTTACAATTTGCGTATTTCTACCTTTTCTTTCTCTTCTTTGAGTTTTACTGGTTGGGTCATGAACTTGACTTTCATTTTTAACTAATTTTTTAAATAAAACATCTGTTTTAAAATTCTAATAAATTAAAAAGATAATCATTTCGTAAATTATATTTTTTTTATTTTTTCAATCATTATTATATTAATAGCAATGTATTGATGTTTTCTATTTCTTATATAGTAATATTTTTATTTATTAAAATGTATAAAAGAGAATAACGTCTTTTATTTTTACCTAGCAACTTTAGGTTACTTTAGAGTTTTGTTTTCAACAATTACGTGGTTACGATCTCATCATCCTAATGGACTGATACTACCCCCAATTCATCGGTGATTTGTGTTGATATTTGATTGAATTCCAAATATTTATGGTGTATGTTTTAGTCCCACATTGCTAAGCCAAGAAAGTTGGAATGACTTATATATCAAACCATTCATACCATGCTTAGATGGCTTAGGGGACCTACACGCATGCGCGGGTTGAGCCCAAACCAGGTGGTTTCAGGGGGTCTGGGCCAGAAATCCATAAACCGGGCGCGACGCACGCGATTATCGCGCGCAAGGGGGGGGTGCAAATCCCCAGCCCGTGAGCCTCGCGCTTGCGGGCGGCCCGGTTTGGTTTTGCAGAATTCGATTTGATTCCTAAAATCAATTTGGTTTTATTTCTCTTTCTTTTATTTATTTTTATTTTCTTTTTTTTGAGAAACCGCAGCGGCTGGGGCGCTCGGCGCGTCTCTTCATGCGATGCGCGTGGTCACGACTTCTCAGATAGAAGAGGCAAAAGTTTTGCCTCTTCGGATCTATAAAAGGAGGGAGAAGGGGAAGAAGCAACTTACTCACAGCTTCTTCTTCTCTTCTCCTCTTCGAGTTCAAGCATCGTCTCCTCTCGAAGTTCTTCCTGTCTCGGCGGTGAAGTTTCTTTTCTTCCTGTTTTCGGTGTTGGGTCTTGAGGCTTCGTCTTGTGCGATCTGAGGTTGAGTCCGAAGGCAGCGTTCGTTTTGGAGTGCACCTACGAACGCAGCGTGGTTGTCGGATCTTGGGGGAGTTTTGCCGGGAGCCTTTGCACCGTAGGGCGGCAATCAATTCTCTAAAGACAGTCGGCACGCCGACGCTTCAACCGGAGATAACGATTTCCTAACCCTGCTTATACCTATACTGTCTATTGCATGCTGCCTGATTTTATTAGTGCAAATATATATATGCCTGATTTTATTAGTGCAAATATATATTACTGATTTTAGTGCTATTTTTTACAACAATTTTAGAGAATTGAGTGTAAGCATCAATAGACATGATGAATAATAGGGTAATTGGGTCTGATGAGGCTAGCGCCAGACCTGAAAGATTTTTTGGGCAGAACTTTAGGCGTTGGCAACAACGCATGAAGTTCTGGCTTACCACGCTAGGGCTATTCTCTGTCATAGAAACAGATCCTCCTTCACCTGATGAAGAGGAACCTGGCCGTAGTGCTGCCTTAGAGAGGTTTAAGTCAAGGGATTATCTCTGCCATGGGAGAATCCTGTCTGCCCTCTCAGACGCACTTTTTGATGTGTACTGCTCAACCTCTTCGGCCAAGGAATTGTGGAAATCCTTGGATAAAAAATATAATTCTGAAGATTCTGGTTTAGAGAAGTACACCGTGGCAAAGTTCCTAAACTTCAAAATGGTTGAAGGAAAATCTGTAGTTGAGCAGACCCATGAATTTCAAGTTCTGATTCATGGTCTTGCTGAAGGAGATATGCTACTACCCGAAAAATTTCAGGTCTTGTCTATCATCGAGAAGTTGCCTCCGAGTTGGGAAGATTTTGGCATGACTCTTAAACATAGGAGAGGTCAAATCTCTTTAGAAGATTTGATGATTGCCTTAAATATCGAGGAAGAACAACGGAAGCAACATAAAGATGATAATAAGACAATACCTATGGAATTTGCTCCAAAGGCAAATGTAGTGGTCTCTTCTGACAAGAACAAATTCAAAAACCAAAAGAACAAAATGAAACCCAAACCAAAGGTTCAGAAAAAGCATGGGACTAGGCCGTGCTGGACTTGTGGACAAGTTGGACATTTTGCCAAATTCTGTCCTGAACGGAAGGACAAGAAGAAAAACCAAGGCAATACGTCCAACACCAAGGCACAAGCAAATGTTGTGACTGCTAATGCCGACACCAGCGATAGGTTTGTTACCTTTAACCCCGAACTAAATTTGATCTATCAACCTAATGAGTGGTTGGTTGATACAGGTGCTAATGTGCACTGTTGTGCTGATCGCTCTGCCTTCCTTACTTATCAGGTAATTGAAGACACTTCCGTGACCATGGGGAACCATTCTGCAGCTAGGGTGCTTGGGATAGGACAAGTTGACCTGAGGTTCACCTCTGGAAAGGTCCTGTCACTGCATGAGGTGCATCATGTTCCAGCGGTCCGACGGAATTTGATTAGCGGGTCAAAATTAGTTCGTGCTGGTTATGAGCTAAACTTTAAATGTAATAAAGTTGTAATATTACATTTAGGAACCTTTATTGGAAAGGGTTACCTTAATGAAGGATTATTTAAACTCAATGTAGAAAATGTAACTTTGAATAAATCTAATGATGTTGGTTGTTCTTATAACATTGAATCTTATAATGTATGGCATGATAGATTAAGACATGTTAATTTTCAAACTGTAAAAAGAATGATGAATCTTGACATGATTCCTAAGCATGCCATAAATGATAAGGAAAAATGCGAAATTTGTGTGCAATATAAACAGCCCCGAAAACCCTTCAAATCAGTTGATAGAAATTCTGATATTTTAGAATTAATTCATACTGATTGTTGTGAGTTTAACGATGTAATAACGAGAGACCATAAAAGGTATTTCATTACCTTCATTGATAATCACTCTCGTTATTGTTATGTTTATTTGCTAAAAACCAAGGATGAAGTTTTAGATAAATTTATGGTTTTTAAATCTGAAGCCGAAAACCAAACGAATAAAACCATTAAGAGGTTAAGGTCTGATAGGGGCGGAGAGTTTACCTCGAATCTGTTTCAGAAATTTTGTCAAAATTCAGGTATAATTCACGAGGTGACTGCTCCATATAGTCCTCAATCAAATGGTATAGCAGAACGAAAAAATCGAACCCTTGAAGATATGATCAATTCCATGTTAGGAAGTTCTGGGTTACCCAACTTCATGTGGGGGGAGGCTCTATACACTGCATGTCATGTGTTAAATAGGGTCCCAATGAAGTCAAGGGATAAAAGCCCATATGAGCTTTGGAAAGGTCGGAAAACAAGTTTGAAATACCTTAAAGTGTGGGGGTGCCTTGCAAAGGTACTAGTACCTGAACACAGAAGGAAGAAACTTGGTCCAAAGACCGTAGATGGTATCTTCTTAGGTTATGCTCAAAATAGTATTGCATATAGATTTCTGATTATTAAATCAGAAATTCCTGGAATAGATGCAAATACTATTGTAGAGCTTCGCGATGCTACATTTTTTGAGGATATATTTCCTATGAAGATGAGAACACCTCAGTCCATTTCTAGTATTCCTACTAGAGATGAGCCTTCTTCCGTAGATGTCCCATTATCCGTAGTGGGTGCACCTTCCTCAAGTCACTCTAGACTAGATGAATCTAGTGAGTGTACAGAACTGAGAAGGAGCAAGAGACAACGTGTCTCTACGGATTTAGGCCAAGACATTATCACCTATAATATAGAAGGTGACCCTGTGACATATAGAGATGCTATGGCTTCTCCTGAAGCTAAGCACTGGAAAGAGGCCACTAAAAGTGAAATGGACTCTATTATCTCTAATGCCACTTGGGAGTTAGTAGATTTACCTCCTGGTTGTACCACCATAGGATGTAAATGGGTGTTTAAGAGAAAACTAAAACCTGATGGGTCAGTAGATAAATTCAAAGCACGCCTAGTTGCTAAGGGATTCAAACAAAAAGAAGGGATTGACTATTTTGACACTTATTCTCCTGTTACCAGAATTACTACAATCCGAGTGTTAATAGCATTGGCATCCATATATCATCTTGAGGTCCATCAAATGGATGTCAAAACGGCATTCCTTAATGGTGATCTTGAAGAAGAGATATATATGGATCAGCCAGAGGGATATGTAGCTTCTGGAAGTGAGAATAAAGTCTGTAAGTTAGTTAAATCTCTATATGGTTTGAAGCAAGCCCCAAAGCAATGGCATGAAAAATTCGATAGTGCTATGCTATCATTTGGCTTTGAAATTAATGACTCTGACAAATGTGTATATACTAAACTGAAAGGCGATAGATGTATTATTTTATGTTTATATGTAGATGATATTTTATTGTTTGCATCTGACCTTTCAATTATTAACGAGACCAAGGCTCTCTTAAGTGGTAAGTTTGATATGAAGGATATGGGTTGTGCTGATGTGATTTTAGGGCTGAAGTTGACTCGCTCAACTGATGGAATACAATTTCTCAGTCACACTATGTGGAGAAAGTGTTAGAGAAATATGGCTATAGCCACATAAAATCTGTAGTCACACCCTATGATCCTTCAAAGACTCTCCACAAGAATAAGAGTGGCGTGGCTGTGTCTCAATTAAGATATTCCCAAATAATTGGGAGTCTAATGTATTTGGCAAATTGTTCTAGACCTGATATTTCGTTTGCTATAACTAAATTGAGCAGGTTTACCAGCTGTCCGGACAGAACGCATTGGGATGCATTAGACAGAGTACTCAGATATCTAAAAGGAACTATATCCTTGGGCTTGCAGTATGGGAGATTCCCTGCAGTCCTGGAGGGATATAGTGATGCCAGTTGGATAGCTGACACTGCTGAGTGTAAAGGCGTTACTGGTTATGTCTTTACATTTGGAGGCGGTGCAGTTGCTTGGAGGTCTGTTAAACAGACGATTATATCCCGTTCTACATCTGAGGCAGAATTGTGTGCTTTGGATACCACAGTAACTGAAGCAGATTGGCTTAAGGGTCTTCTGTCTGAAATTCCCTTGATAATTAAGCCAATACCTTCTATTTCAGTACACTGTGATAATCAAACAACAATAGCTCAGATTAGAAGCTCCAAGTATAACCAGAAATAGAAGAGACATGTACGAATCAGATTGAAGTCTGTTCGTGAGCTAGTGTCTCTTGGAGTGGTGTCTTTGGACTTTGTAAGTTCAAAAGACAATATTGCTGATCCACTCACAAAAGGTCTTGATTCTGAGAAAATCAAGAGATCCAGTAAGGGAATGGGACTGAGGCCTATCCTGGTTTCATCTATAGCGGCAACCCAACCTATCTGATTGGAGATCCCAAGAAGTAGGTTCAATGTGGTACAAACAAGCTATAAGGGTGAACCGTAAGCATAAATTGATTGAGATATAATCTCAAAGTCTCTTCCCTGGATATATGCTTGACTGCTAGTAAGGATGAGCTTAAGACTCTTAATGAGTTCAAGGTCTTTATGACAGGATGCTTGTAGTACATCCTTGGAGAACTCACCTATGTAAGTGTAACTGTGAGGCCGCAGTGTGGGGGGTTTGGGCAACTCTCCTTAACACTTATGAAACAAGATTCGGTGGCATGGCCGTAATGCACCAACCCAGAAGGATTCAACCGTCGCCTGTGATGAGTTGTTGCCAATTGATTTTCACATATTAAAGGTTTAAGTTCAAGACTTAGTTCACTTCAAACCTGTGTGAATAAGATTGGTTTACTTAGGTGAAAATTCAAACCGGAAGGTATTTTCACTGAAAGCTCATTACGACAAAGCCTCAAGACCTGTTTTTCTATTTTTCCAAAAATAATTTGAAATTTGTGGGGGATTGTTGATATTTGATTGAATTCCAAATATTTATGGTGTATGTTTTAGTCCCACATTGCTAAGCCAAGAAAGTTGGAATGACTTATATATCAAACCATTCATACCATGCTTAGATGGCATAGGGGGACCTACACGCATGCGCGGGTTGAGCCCAAACCAGGTGGTTTCAGGGGGTCTGGGCCAGAAATCCATAAACCGGGCGCGACGCACGCGATTATCGCGCGCAAGGGGGGGGGTGCAAATCCCCAGCCCGTGAGCCTCGCGCTTGCGGGCGGCCCGGTTTGGTTTTGCAGAATTCGATTTGATTCCTAAAATCAATTTGGTTTTATTTCTCTTTCTTTTATTTATTTTTATTTTCTTTTTTTTGAGAAACCGCAGCGGCTGGGGCGCTCGGCGCGTCTCTTCACGCGATGCGCGTGGTCACGACTTCTCAGATAGAAGAGGCAAAAGTTTTGCCTCTTCGGATCTATAAAAGGAGGGAGAAGGGGAAGAAGCAACTTACTCACAGCTTCTTCTTCTCTTCTCCTCTTCGAGTTCAAGCATCGTCTCCTCTCGAAGTTCTTCCTGTCTCGGCGGTGAAGTTTCTTTTCTTCTTGTTTTCGGTGTTGGGTCTTGAGGCTTCGTCTTGTGCGATCTGAGGTTGAGTCCGAAGGCAGCGTTCGTTTTGGAGTGCACCTACGAACGCAGCGTGGTTGTCGGATCTTGGGGGAGTTTTGCCGGGAGCCTTTGCACCGTAGGGCGGCAATCAATTCTCTAAAGACAGTCGGCACGCCGACGCTTCAACCGGAGGATAACGATTTCCTAACCCTGCTTATACCTATACTGTCTATTGCATGCTGCCTGATTTTATTAGTGCAAATATATATATGCCTGATTTTATTAGTGCAAATATATATTACTGATTTTAGTGCTATTTTTTACAACAATTTGTACAGAGAAGAGGATGAATTTCATAAGATTGCTGATATGATTCCTCCTCGTTGATTTGAAAAGAAAAAAAAAATGATGAACCAGGCAGCAGCTTGTGGTGGCCAGTCTAGAAGCCCAGCGGCCCAGGGTTCGCGTCCCATTTGGAGGAAAAATTCCTGTAAAATGCGTCGTAGCTAGGGATCAAACCGCGGATGCTTGGGTTAACAACTAGTGACCTTACCGCTGCACCATAGCCCCAGGGGCAACGATGATTTGAAAAGAGAAAGCGAGTTAGGAGGACAATCAAATTTTTGGCAATTAATTAAATCAATGATTTGAATTCTATATGTTGTTCTTTAAGAGGATTGATTGGGGTAGGAGTGGGCTATTACAATTAGTGGCTCCTCCAGCTGAAGAATATACAATTTTTTTTATCGAATCACTTAATTAAGTTTGTCGAATATTTATCTCACTTATATTATTTTAAAAATTAACAAATCATGTATTAGATATTAATTTTGCCCCCTCATCTATTCCCTTGTGGTCGTTGTGTGCATCCGAACCAAAAGAGAAATTTAAATCATGTTCAATTTTTCTTTGGGATGTGTGTCTAAACCAACATCAATGATCGATAATAGTGTAGCTTCTTCATCAAAAAGGTGAACCAAAAAACCTAAACCTAAACATTACGTCATTTCCAATACCGACGTGTTTTTGATTGTCTACAACATGACACAACAACTCAATGAAGACAAACAACCCTCCTCTCCTAACCACGAATGACTTAACTGTCGAAACACACCCTTCCTCTAGCCAGTTTCGATTGCTATGGTCGGGCAAAACTCAAGTAGGTTTTTTTTGGAGCCAGTGCTCAAATCTTCCTATAGAGCGAAGCATCCTTAAAATTGAAGTTTCGCGCTTTGGTTACGTTTAGTGTAAATTACTGTTCCAGTAGCTCCAAAACTCTCGACACTATTTCAGCAATAGCAAGTATTCTAGTAAAACTCCAAATCACTAACAACATCTAAAAATCGTATCGAGGACCAAGCTTTTCACTATGATCAATCAAGTCATGTATATTTTGTTTTACCGAGTTTTAGTCCTTTTCATTTTTTATAGATTAGCATTATCATTTATAGGAAGATTAATATTTTCAATTATTAGATGTCTTTATTTAACTCTTTAAATTAAAATCCTAATTTTGTTTTTCTCTAAAAGATAATTATTTCTAAATGGATAAATCCTAAAACGTATATAGTACAATTTTAGTAAAATACACATTTAATAATCTATTAACATCCCTCTACTCGGCTATTGACATCCCTCTACTCGGCTATTGTGTTTTTTTAAAATATTCACAATCTTATTAGAATTTTTTCAGAATATGATTAATTTTGATTGCATAAATACATAGAAGATTAAATTTTTGATGATGTGCTCATAGTTATGATGCAATTTATAGATTCACAAATAGAGAATCGAAATAAATCTATTAATCTAAATATAAATAAGTTTCAGTTATACTTCTTCTAATGTTGTAGTCAATACTAGAGAGACTATTAATTACATTTTCAATTTGAATGAGCAAGCTCCTAGTTTTGAGACATATGAGTACATGATTGAAAGATCATTGTGAGGATACGTGGACTGAAAAAGAATATAACTAAAATACAATGGAAGCCGAAATTCAAATGGATGTATTTGAGAATATAACAAGAATAGAATAGAATGACTCAATCATAGGTTAGTTGTAAATGTGGGTAAAGTGTGTCAGAACATATTATATTTCATTGCATTGTGCATTATACAAAACTTATCTAGAAAAAGATCTAAACGCCTTTCCCAAACCACATTACAACATGACTTATATCCATAGGTATTGATGTTGCTAGGGACAAGGCAAACGTCAAATATTTGACTGAATGCAATGGGATTGGCTCACTCAACTTTTTTTCTTGGCTGACACGAAGGATGGCGACAGGACCATAACATAATGAACTAAAACAACCATTGTAACGGTGGAAATCAAATAACATAAGGAACTCAAACAACCATTAAATGATGAGAGGACCATAACAGAGAAATTTCTCTGTTACTAATTTGGCTTTTTGTTCCCAAAGTAACTTTCATCTGATTAGTTCAGTTTAAATTGAAGTCCATAAACAGTCTTCAAATTAGTCATGGTTTTTCATGAGATGCAATGCTACTTAGTAATTCAGCTGATTCGTTACTCTCACATAGACAGATGATCAAAGTATTGGCACATAATAAAAATTTCTTTCTTAACCATAAACAGAAGAAACTAAAAAATAATTTTTTGTCGATCGAGTTGTAAATTAAATGAAGCATGCAGCAGAGAGATCAAGAGGAGACGTCGAGCCTCGGTTCGAAGCAGAAGCTGGAGTAGCATTGGGGCCCGAACCACAACCACTCACTGGAGGGGCAATGGAACTGGCTCGACCATTTCCACACCTTCTGCCTCATGTCGAAGGTCACTAGCGCCGGCGACACTAAGGAGGGCATGAAGAGGAAGTCGCCCGCGCCGCAGCAGCTGAAAATTACTAACTTCTTATACATGGAGATCGGCATTTGAGCCACTTCACGCCATTTCTTATCCTCAAGTTCCAAAATCAACGCTTCGTCGTAAGGCGGAAAGATCAATCCGACCATGACCAATTTGTTCGACAGGTTGATCAATCCAGCACATGCAAGACGGCGTGGCGTGGGAATCAATTCTTCAATCAGAGACTGAATGCTAGAGGGAGGCTTGATGAGGTCTAACGCCATTACGTGGCGGTTCAGATTTGGATCGCGGATTATGTAGTAGAGCACGCCGTCGCATACGACGGCCTTGTTGCTTCCCGTCCAGAGGCCGAGGTCTTGGGCGAAGGGAGTGGCCCACAATTTCGTCGTCGATTGGTAGATGTGGACGGATAAGTGACCTTGCCAGGATTTCCCTGGCAGCCGGGTGCCGGTTTGCTCCATGACGACCACGGAGTAGCCGCGCGTGCGGCGGTCGAAGGACAAGGCGAACGCTTTTATCTTGGCGGCAGTGTGAGAAAATAAATAAATAATCCTGACATTTTCATATTTTAATTCTGATAATTTTTATTACTTAGTACTTAGTCTTGGATTAGATGACTTAGTCTTGGATTAGCCTTTCCTATTTTAATAGGATAACTAGAGAATTAGTCTCCCTATTTTTATTCCTATTTTATTGGGATAAGCCATGACTATGTCTTATTCATGGTGTATTTAAAGGGTCCTAGAGGCATGTGAAACAATGTCTCAATTTTATTGTAAGTTTGTTTCTTCCAGAAAATAAATTCGTTCGTTCTTCTTTCGTTCTTTCGGATTTTTCGTTTTTCTTTTTGTTCCTCTTGCGTATTGGTGTGGTTCTTGGGTGCGCTATTCTTTGATCTGGGCCAACAATTGGTATCAGAGCTTTGGTAGTATAGAGCAACCAAGAATCCATATTTCCACAAAAATGTCGAGCATCCTAGCGAAAGAGAACGGCGGAGTGTCGTTTCCCTATCCGATGCTAAACCCTCACAATTATACTGTGTGGGCAATAAAGACAGAGGCAATTCTCGATGCCCAGGGAGTCTGGGAGGCAGTGGAGCCAGAGAAAGAAGCCCAGGTGGATGCAAAGAAGGACAAAAAGGCACGTGCATACATCATGCAATGTGTCCCCGAAGATATTCTTCTCCAAATCGCAACAAAGAAGACGGCGAAAGAAGTCTGGGACAGCCTCAAGATGAGGTACCTTGGTAGTGATCGGGTGAAGAAGGCTCGCGTACAAACGTTGAAGAGCGAGTTTGACGCCCTTCAGATGAAGGAGACCGAGACGATTGATGAGTTTGCTGGCAAACTCAGCGCTATGAGCAGCAAGTTCTCCACTCTTGGTGCCACGCTTGAAGATTCCTCGCTGGTAAAAAAGTTGCTCGATTCTGTCCCTGATAAATTCTTCCCTATTGTTGCCGGTATTGAGCAGTTCCACGACCTTGAGACTATGCCATTTGAGGAGACTATCGGACGACTGAAGGCATACGAGGAACGAACACAGCGATTACGAGGCAATACCAACGGCACTGAAGGTGAACTCCTACTTACTCATGCCGAATGGCAAAAGCGACAAAAAGGGAGCAACGTGGACACTCCGTCAGAAGGCAAGGGGCGTGGGTCCAGCGGCCCTAATCGTGGCAAGTGGCGTGGGCGAGGGCGCGGTCGTGGCCGTGGTACGCAGCGACAAGACAGTGCAGGAGGCACTAGCAGCAACAACAATAATACTCGTGACAAGAAACACATAAAGTGTTTCAATTGCGAGAAGATGGGGCATTATGCGTCCGAATGCTACAGCAAGCGTCGAGATGATGAGGCTCACCTCACTTGCGCCACCAAGGAAGAGCCAGCACTGATGATGACCGTGTCCCATGAGGAGTTTCACGCAAGGTGTGAGCGGCAAGATATCATTTTGCTCAGTGAAGAAAGGTTCCTACCAGAGATGTATCGCAGCGTGAAGAAAGGAGAAGATAAAGACGTTTGGTACCTTGACAACGGTGCCAGCAACCACATGACGGGCCATCGCGAGAAGTTTCAAGAACTAGACGAAACCATCACCGGGAGGGTGAGGTTTGGCGATGGATCAACCATAGAGATCATGGGCAAAGGGACGGTTGTGTTTGAATGCAAGAACGGCGATCAGAAGGCTCTCCATGAGGTATACTACATTCCAAAACTTTGTAGTAATATCATCAGTCTTGGTCAATTGACAGAAACTGGGAACGAGGTGCACATGGAAGGAGATACCATGAAGGTGATTGATGAGAGCAGGAAGCTCTTGATGCTGGTAAAGCGAACACAAAATCGCTTGTACAAGATAACCTTGAAGACATTCAAGCAAGTCTGTCTCCTAGCAAGCCTAGAAGACCCAACTTGGTTGTGGCATGCAAGGCTCGGGCATGTCAATTTCCATGACCTGAAGCTATTGGGGGAGAAGAAATTGGCGGTTGATATGCCACTACTGCCCCAACCGAACAAGCTTTGCGAGGTGTGTGTGATCGCCAAGCATGCAAGGTCGCCATTCCCGTACCAAGCAAACTTTAGAGCAAAGAAGCCGTTAGAACTTCTCCATGCTGATATTTGCGGGCCAATCTCACCATGTACACTTGCCGGTAACAAGTATTTTCTTCTAATTGTAGATGATTTCACTAGGTGGATGTGGGTGTTTGCATTGGCAGCAAAGAGTGATGCATTCCAGGCATTCCAGAAGTTCAAATTCCTGATAGAGAACAAGACTGAGTACAAGATCAGAACACTCCGGACAGATCGAGGCGGCGAGTTTCTATCCACGGAGTTTACTCGATTCTGTGAAAATGAAGGAATCGAGCGGCACCTCACGGCTCCCTACACTCCTCAACAGAATGGTGTCGTCGAGCGCCGCAACCGCACTGTGATGGCCATGGCAAGATCACTCCTCAAGAGTACAAATATGCCCGCAAGATTCTGGGGAGAGGCGGTTAGGCATGCTGTCTATTTGCTGAACCGTCTCCCAACTAAGGCGCTAGAAGAACGCACTCCATTTGAAGCTTGGATGGAGAGAAAGCCAAATCTTGCTCACCTAAGAGTGTTCGGTTGTGTTGCATATGTGAAAAACACAACCCCTCATCTGAAGAAACTTGACGATAGAAGCTCACCCATGGTATACTTGGGTGTCGAAGAAGGTTGCAAAGCACATCGGTTATTTGATCCAAGCCATGGCAAGCTACAAGTAAGTAGAGATGTCATATTTCAAGAAAATTCTGAATGGACATGGAATGCAGGTGCTGACAATAACTTGCCGAGTTTTATGATGCTGGATCCGCTTTACTCCGACGAGGCGATTGTTGCAGCAGACATTGAGGCAGGGGTGGAAAATGTCGTACCATCAGCAGCATCAAGTCCATCTACTCCATCATCGAACTCGAGTCCATCTACACCATCATCGAGCGCCCATGCAACTACCTCGCCTCTGGAAACAAACACGCCCGATTCTTATGAAGGGCCAGTCCGCTATAGGTCCCTTGCCGATATCTACGCCAACACTGAGGAAATGGTTGGTATTGCTGAAGAAGAGGAAGAGCAGATGATGGTATTGTCTGATGAGCCAACAAGTTATCAAGAAGCTGCAACTGAGGCTTGCTGGTACGAAGCAATGGAGGAAGAACTGAGATCTATTGAGAAGAACAAGACTTGGACCCTAACCGAGCTCCCATTAGGTCGCAAACCTATCGGTCTAAAGTGGGTCTTCAAATTAAAGAAAGATTCAGCAGGGAAAGTCGTCAAGCATAAAGCAAGATTAGTGGCTAAAGGATATGTACAAAGACAAGGCATCGACTTCGAAGAGGTATTTGCACCTGTCGCTAGACTTGACACTATTCGAGTTATTCTTGCACTTGCAGCAAATCAAAGCTGGGAGGTACACCATCTAGATGTGAAGACGACATTTCTTAACGGAGAGTTGGAAGAAGAAATATATGTCAACCAACCGGAAGGGTTTGAGGTACATAATCAAAAACATATGGTGTACAAGTTATCTAAAGCTCTTTATGGACTGCGGCAGGCCCCACGAGCTTGGAACATACGGCTAAACAGGAGTCTGGAAGAGCTCGGTTTCAAAAAATGTACTCAAGAGCATGCAGTGTATACAAGAGGTGAAGGAGGAGCAACTATACTTGTTGGAGTGTATGTCGACGATCTCATCGTGACAGGAAGTAGCACAGAAAAAATCAATAAGTTCAAACAACAAATGATGGCAGAATTTGAGATGAGTGATTTGGGCCTTCTCTCTTACTACTTAGGGATTGAAGTGGAGCAACAGAAGAGCCGAATTTTAATTAAACAATCAGCTTATGCCAAGAAGATTCTATCTCAGTTCAAGATGGCAGACTGTAATGCCACAAAACATCCAATGGAACCCAAGGCACAGCTGCATAAAGACTTGGAAGGGACTCCAATTAACGCCACGGAGTATAGGCGCATCATTGGGTGTTTGAGATATTTGTTACACACACGGCCGGACCTATCATATTCTGTCGGAATGGCGAGCAGATACATGGAGAGGCCTACAATCATGCATCAAAAGGTGGTCAAACAGATTCTCAGGTATTTAAAAGGTACAATCTATTATGGACTTGTTTACATAAAGGGACCCCAGGAAATTGATGTATTCGGCTACTCAGATAGTGATTTAGCCGGCGATCTTGATGGAAGGAAAAGCACAAGTGGGATGACTTTTTATTTTAATGAAAGCTTGGTGTCTTGGAATTCACAGAAGCAGAAGACAGTGGCCCTTTCATCTTGTGAGGCAGAGTTCATGGCAGCCACAACTGCGGCCTGCCATGCCTTGTGGTTAAGGAGCCTTGCCAGCGAATTAACCGGTGTAAAGCCAAAGCCGGTAACTTTGTTTGTTGACAACAAATCTGCTATAGCTCTCATGAAGAATCCGGTATTCCATGGTCGAAGCAAACACATAGATACAAGATTTCATTTTATCAGAGAATGTGTTGAGAAAGGACAGATTGTGATTGAATTCATTAATACCGGAGAACAACGAGCCGATATATTAACTAAAGCATTGCCAGGAGTGAAGTTAGCTGCCATGAGACAACTACTAGGCGTCCGTGATTTAAAGCCATGTCAGGATTAGGGGGAGCAATGTGAGAAAATAAATAAATAATCCTGACATTTTCATATTTTAATTCTGATAATTTTTATTACTTAGTACTTAGTCTTGGATTAGATGACTTAGTCTTGGATTAGCCTTTCCTATTTTAATAGGATAACTAGAGAATTAGTCTCCCTATTTTTATTCCTATTTTATTGGGATAAGCCATGACTATGTCTTATTCATGGTGTATTTAAAGGGTCCTAGAGGCATGTGAAACAATGTCTCAATTTTATTGTAAGTTTGTTTCTTCCAGAAAATAAATTCGTTCGTTCTTCTTTCGTTCTTTCGGATTTTTCGTTTTTCTTTTTGTTCCTCTTGCGTATTGGTGTGGTTCTTGGGTGCGCTATTCTTTGATCTGGGCCAACAGGCAGAACCGACGGGAACTTGAGGAAGCAGCTTCCAGTCGCTCTTGATGGGATTGCCGACCAATATATTCCCGTCGTTGGGGTTCATTAAGCAGACAAGGCCGCAGGAGGAGGACGAGCGCCAGATGCTATTTCCTAAGTGGGGGAAGTCGAAGTTGTACCACCGGTGGAAGCAAGGGTCGTACACGCGGCCCGATAAGGCGCAGTCGTTAAAGCAGGCCCTGAAGAACAACGGCTTCTGTGGCGCCATCATCGCCCACGACAACGGAGGGAAGGAGTGAACCACCTCGTACCACCGTTTGCACACGATGCCCAATTTGATGATGTTGGCGATGGGCAAAAAGGAGAGCACCTTCTGCAGGATTTCGTCGGGGTAGAATGGCGTCCCATGATAGCAATGCTCCCTCCTCCTCCTCTTGCACCTCCTCGCCGTCAGTATCTCTAGGCATCGTTCTGATCTCTGCAACCTCGTGGTGGATGGGATCTCTCTCCTTCCGCGACTCATCCATGAAGAAGATAAACAACTGCCTGGTGAAAAACCCCTCTGAATCAAGGAGAGGGGAAAAAACCCTTCAAATTTAAGAAAGAACAAAAACTAATAGTTCGACATTTTATCTATCAATCTCTTCTTCGCTTTAAATATGACCTTCCTACCTTAAGAAATTTAGATATATTATTACTTTATTTAGATTAATATATAAGTTTGGACATGATCCGTTTTTTATAAAATTTAATAAATAAAAAAGTTAGTATAAAATTAATATAGGAAAACAGAAAAGATCAACCTAAGATATTTTGAATACCCTATTTTTTTCCTTTTATTCTATAGAAATAAAATTAAATAATTGAAAACATAGAAATTATATTAGAAAGCGAACAATTTCTTTCTAAAAAAAATAATATAAATAAGGAATATATTGGCATAAAAAAAAAAGTTAATGATAAAAAAGATAAACTAACTTTCGATTCATTCAAATAAGGAATACAATGACATCAAAAGAGCAATAATTGAAGAAATAAAGTTGGATATTGATTATGAAAAACAAAATAATAATAATAATATTATAATTGACAAAATAAAGTAGCAACGGTTAAGGAGACCCTCCCCTCCTCCGCATTGCAATTACTTTTGGTTGAGGAAAATAAAAATTAGATAAGTCATCAAATTTTTTAATCTGTTTAATTTTTTATAAAATGTATTTTATTAAAATAATTAGGATTTTATATGAAAAAGTTTTCTATTTTATGAAGTACTGGCCACATTATCAAATTATATATGAAAAAGAAGATTTGGATGAAATATAATAGATAAATTTTTTATTAATATGATTTCTATTACTTTTATAAGAATCAGTAGATTTCTTTTAAGTGAGGTGAGGAGATGGTAATTATGTTAATCAGTTGTGTGTTAAGAATGAAATTAAGTTGTGTTCTTCCTTCCTTTGCTTTTCTTTCCTTTCAAATAAACATAGAAATGGTTTACAATTTTATTTGTTTATTTATTTGCATTTTCTTTTATTACCATCTGTATAAACATTCTTATTTACTTTCTAAATAATTAATTGATATTTGAAGTACTTAATTATGAATGATTTTTATTTAGGAAAAAACTCCAATTATATTAAATATATCTAATTAAAAAATGAAACTAAATCCAGAAAGTATGGTGAGAAAAAAACAAGCAAGTTGTAGCTCCTTGGCAAAATTTCCATATTTCATGTCAAATAGTACATCCAACATAGCTAATGGCTGTGTGGTTATATATCCTAGGGGAGCTTTTCTGTGACTTTAAAAATGTTGGTTCAAGAACCTAAAAGACTATGCGAGAACTTAAAGGAGGCAGGAAAGGAAAGGAAAAGGTCGGTTGAGGTTTTACTCTTCATTTTCCTCTTAACCAATTGAGTTTTACTCTCATTTTTGTCATTTCTATAACCACTTGTCATAAAGACGTAGAATCTGCTACCAATTCTTTAATCATATATAGATCAAACTTTTATATATATATATATATATATATATATATATATATATATATATATATATATATATATATATATATATATTGTTCTCCTGCGCGACAAACCTCACGCATCATGCGCGTCAGTGTTTTTAACAATTCCTCACGTTAATAATTTTTTTTAATTTCTAATTATTTTTTTCTCCTCCCACTCGCTCGTCTTCTTCCTTGGCGCGGAAGACGACGAGCGATGATGATAGACACGACGGCCCCCGGAGGGGGTGACGACGGCTGGAGGCGGCGACGACGGCAGCCGAAGGCGGCGACGACGGCAGCCGAAGGCGGCGACGGTAGTCGGAGGCGACGACACCAGCGGTGAAATCATTTCGCCGTAGCCCTAGCACGCAAGTCGGGAGGGAGTTGAGGGAAAAGACGGTAGGGCGGTGGAGGCAATGGTGGGCAGCGATGCGCGAGGCCACCGGCGAGATGTGGCTTCGGTTGCAAAAAAGGTGGATCCGCCACCCCAACGGCCCCTGGTCTCTGTCCCATAAGTGTCCAGAGGGAGTAAATCATAGTGAATACTGGTGTGACGAGCGAGATGTGGCTTCGGGCTCCGACGAGAGAGAGAGAGAGGAGGATGAGCAAATAATCAAAATTACGAAGAATAAAATATAAATATTATTTAATTCAATTTAAAAGATCAAATAAAACCTTATTTATTTATTTATTTATTTAAAGATAATAGTGTATAATATAATATAATATTTTATCCTATTACTTTTTAATTTAAAATTTAATATTATAATAATGTATAATTATTTAAATTTAAAAAAAAACAAGATAACTAGCCATCGCCACGGGCCGTTATTGGTCGCCTGTCGTTGGTCGTCGGTTATCGACCGCCGACACCAGTCTTCGATTGCCGCAGGTCACTGTCGGCCACCTGTTATCGGCCGTGTGAGTCAATAACGATTTGTAATTTAATTAATTATTGAGCGATAATTTTGGAAATAAAATTTATTAACCCGAAATAAAGAAAAATCATAATTTTTCTTGACTTTCTAATTTCGGGTTGTATGTCTCCTTTGCTGGCGTATCAGACACTGATCATTATTCGAGAATAATTTATTATCTAAATTAAACAGGATTTTTTTTTGATAATTTTGGACGAATAATCAAGATTATTAAAGATAATTGTCAACCAAAACATCCTTAGCATTACCTTATAAATTCTAGAATTGTTAGTGCACTGGAGTGTTGCTGTGAACACACTAGTTTCTTAGTGAAATATGTCACGGCATCGGGGGAAACTCCTTACTAAAGCATCTCATCATGAAACAATGCTATGCACTATCAGAATGAAGCAAAACACCAATCAAAGTATTTAGCGTAACCACATTATTATTGGATATTTTGGATATCTATAATGAATGAAAAGAAAGGTGGTGGGATTTTTAGTCCCACATTGAAATTTTTCATTCATATCTATTGTGAATGGAAAAAGAGGTGGTGAGACTTTAGTCCCACATTGGAACTTCCCATTTGAATGGAAAGTGGGGAGGAAAATAAAAGGACTCCCTTGTAAGTGAGGCTTTAGTCTCACATTGGGAGTTTGAAAGTAAAATGTTTGGTTTATATTGTATCACAAGCATGGTAGTTGTCAACAAATGCTAGGGGAGAGACTCTCTTTCATGCGTGGGTGTGCAGGGGGTGCAAATCCAGAGTCCGGATTTGTACTGAACCAAGTGAACTCGTGTGCGTGCACGACCCGCGCACGTCGAATATCCGACCGGTCAGGATAAAATTTGTCCAAGAAGATGAACCAAAATTTGTCTAAGAGAGAGTTGATTTGCTGCGGACCGTCTGTGCGGATCTGTCTGCGTGACCGATCAGAAACTTCCCTTTGCTACTAAAGTGTCAGGGGTGCGACCGCACACTCGGCTACTAAGGTGGCTACCCTCTGCATATGATTGTGTTAGCGGTAACTCCCGAATCCGGACTAGTCATTACATCGAACATGTTAGTTGCAAAGAAGATTGATGAGTATACCAAACGTGGGCGACTACACTGGGGCGTATGCCCATACCTTTCATCTACGAGAACAAAAAGGTTCATTCTCGTAAAGTCTCGAATCGAAGCGAGACAGGGGACCACGATGGAGCCACCAGCATCCTTTACCGCATGAAGAAATCCCAGGTCTTGGATGTGTGGTACCGCAGCGGCAGAGCTTGTTGATGAGCTGGGCGAAGTGGAAAGCGTCGTTGCGAGAACCTACACCTTTACCGTAATGGGCGGCGGCGGCGGCGGCGGCGGCGGCGGTGGAAGAGGAGGCGGCGCAGGCTTCATCGGTTCTGTTCACGGTCGTATTTGCAAAAATTACACTTAAACATGGATTCCTATACGATCTCGGATAATTTTTAAACTACTATGCTTTTAAAAATAATTACTCCTAAATATATGCAGAGGACATTTCTTTGACTTTTTGTTTCCAAAGTTGCTTGCTCATCTGACTAGTCCCGTTTAAACACTGCTCTTGAAGTCCATACACAATTGGGTCATGAACTTTTTGTTCTCTTCTTTGCGTTTTACTGGTTGGGTCATGAACTTGCCTTACATTTTTAACTAATTTTTTAAATAAAACATCTGTTTTAATAAATTCTAATAAATTAAAAAGATAATCATATAGTAAATTATAATTTTTTTTTCAATCATTATTATTTTAATAGAAATATATTGATCATTTCTATTTCTTATATACTAATATTTTTTATTTATTAAAAAGTATAAAAGAGATTAACGTCTTTTATTTTTACCTAGCAACTTTAGGTTATTTTAGAGTTTTGTTTTCACCAATTACGTGATTACGATCTCATCTTCCTAATGGATTGATACTGCCCTCAATTCATCGGTGATTTGTACAGAGAAGATGATGAATTTCATAAGATTGCTGATGTGATTCCTCCTCGATGATTTGAAAAGAGAAAGCGAATTAGGAGGACGATCAGATTGTTGGCAGTTAATTAAATATTGTTCGTGAATGATTTGGATTCTATAGGTTCTCCTTTAAGAGGATTGATTGGTGTAGGAGTGGGCTATTACAATTAGTGGCTCCTCCAGTTGAAGAATATACAATTTTTTTATCGAATCACTTAATTAAGTTTGTCGAATATTTATCTCACTTATATAATTTTAAAAATTAACAAATCATGTATTAGATATCAATTTTGCCCCCTCATCTTTTCTCTCGTGGTCATTGCGTGCATCCGAACCAAAAGAGAAATTTGAATCACGTTCGATTTTTCTTGGGGATGTGTGTCCAAACCAACATCAATGATCGGCAACAGTGTAGCTTCTTCGTCAAAAAGGTGAACAAAAAAACCAAAACCTAAACACCACGTCATTTCCAATATCGACGTGTTTTTGATGATCTACAACACGACACAACGACTCAATGAAGACAAACAACCCTCCCCTCCTAACCACCAATGTCTTAACTGTCGAAACACACCCTTCCTCTAGCCAGCTCCGAACAATGGTCGAGCGAATCTCAAGTAGGTTTTTTTTTGGAGCAAGCGCTGAAATCTTCTTGTAGAGCGAAGCATCCTTAAAATTGAAGTTTCACGTTTTGGTTTAGTGTAAATTACTGTTCTAGTAGCTCCAAAACTCTCAACACTATTTCAGCAATAGCAAGTATTCTAGTAAAACTCCAAAGCACTAACAACATATAAAAATCGTATCGAGGACCAAGCTATGCACCATGATCAATCAAGTCATGTATATTTTGTTCTACCGAGTTTTAGTTCCCCTTTTTATTTTTTCATAGATTAGCCTTATCATTTATAGGAAGATTAATATTTTCAATTATTAGATGTCTTTATTTAACTCTTTAAATTAAAAGCCTAACTTTGTTTTTATCTAAAAGATAATTATTTCTAAAAGGATAAATCCTAAAATGTTTATAGTACAATTTTAGTAAAATACACATTTAATAATCTATTAACTTCCTCTACTCCGCTATTGTGTTTTTTTTAAATATTCACAATCTTAATAGAATTTTTGTTCGGAATATGATTAATTTTTGATTGCATAAATACATAGAAGATTAAATTTTTGAAGATGTGCTCATAGTTATGATGCATTTTATAGATTCATAAATAGAGAAACGCAATAAATCTATTAATCTAAATATAAATGAGTATTAGTAATATGACACCTTCAACTTCCCTTAATGTTGTAGCGAATACTAGAGAGACTATAAATTACAGTTTCAATTTGAATGAGCAAGCTCCTAGTTTGAGACATATGAGTACATGATTGAAAGATCTTTGTGAGGATGGGTGGACTGTGTTGGGACCGGTAGACGAGCTAGAGGGGGGTGATTAGCTCCGATTTGTTTGTAGATGATTTGTCGCAGCGGAAGACTTCAAGCAATGCTAACACAAGGATTTACTTGGTATCCACCCCGGTCGGGTGACTAATCTAAGGATTCACTTTCCTCACTCTCTCATGCACTATGAAAGATCTCCTTCTTGACGTGGAGAAACCTCTTACAAGCTTTCACAAAGATACAACAAGAATCAAAGCAAACACAAAATGAAATCTTACAAGATTTACAATGAATAAACTCTCTTTGCTTTCCTTGCTATCTTTAAGCTTGTGGTTGCCTCTAGAATCTTAGAAATGCAGCAGCAAAGTCCTCCAAGACTTCCCTTGAGATGACACCAAATGAAGGAGAAGAAGGGGAGAAGAGATGTGACTCAAAACCTGCATGAAAACCCTTATACCCGACGCCTAGGGTTCCCTAATCGATTACCCAATCGATTACCACGTCATACTAGCCGTTCAACGGCTAATTTTTGAACCTGAATCGATTAGCCAATCGATTAAGACTGCTTTTAATCGATTGACCAATCGATTAAGGGAAGGCTGAATCGATTACCCAATCGATTCAGCCACCTTCTGTTCTCGCAACAAATTCTCTTAATCGATTACCCAATCGATTCACTTTCTCCTTAATCAATTACCTAGTTGATTAAGATTCTCCTTAATCAACTACCTAATTGATTACCATCCTTCTTAATCAATTACCCAATTGATTAAGATCCTTCTTGTTCTCGCGAGACAACAACCCAATCGATCACCCAATCGATTGAGACCAACCTAACTTGTATTCACGGTCAACCCCTTTGACCAACCTCAATTTCACCGTCAACCCCTTTGACCAACCTCAATTTCACGGTCAACCCCTTTGACCAACCTGGATTTCTCCATCCTAGCTCTCAACTAGGACTTAACCTGATTCCCAACCAGGTTTGCCTAACTCTCGAGTTAGGTCTAGTCTCTCGGTAGATTTCTACCTAGCCAGCGTGCAATCTACCCGATTCACCTGGACTTCATCTAGTCCCACTAGGTCTTTTCCCATTGCCAGCGTGCGATCTCCCCGATCCACCTGGACTTCACCTAGTCCCACTAGGTGTGCCTAGTCCCACTAGGTCTTTTCCCATGCTAGCATGCAATCTCTCCGATCCACCTGGACTTCACCTAGTCTCACTAGATGTGCCTAGTCCCACTAGGTCTTTTCCCATGCTAGCGTGCGATCTCCCCGATCCACCTGGACTTCACCTAGTCCCACTAGGTCTTTTCCCATGCCAGCGTGCGATCTCCCCGATCCACCTGGACTTCACCTAGTCAAGTCTCCAGTCAACCTTGACTCACTTGACATCATACGACATTCAAACATAATTATCAAACATCGAAACATCCAAACATAAGCTCACCAAGCTTATCTGACATCGACTCACCCGAGCCTAGTCAACCTAGGTCAACCCTGACCTAACCAAGATTGTACCAACAGACTGAACAAGAATATAACTAAAATAGAATGGAAGCCGAAATTCAAATGGATGGATTTGAGAAGACAACAAGAATAGAATAGAATGACTCAATCATAGGTTAGATGTACATATGGGTAAAGTGGGTATGAACATATTTCATTACATTGTGCATTACACAGAACTTATCTAGAAATAGATCTACACGCTTTTCCCACACCACATTACAACATGATTTGTATCCATAGGTATTGATGTTGCTAGGGACAACGCAAACGTCAAATATTTGACTGAATGCAATGGGATTGGCTCACTCAACTTTTTATCTTGGCTGAGACGTAGGATGGCGACAGGACCATAACATAATGAACTAAAACAACCATTGTAAGGGTGGAAACCAATAACATAAGGAACTAAAACAACCATTAAATGATGAGAGGACCATAATAGAGAAATTTCTCTGTTACTAATTTGGCTTTTTGTTCCCAAAGTAACTTTCATCTGGTTAGTTCAGTTTAAATTGAAGTCCATAAACAGTCTTCAAATTAGTCATGGTTTTTCATGAGATGCAATGCTACTTCGTAATTCAGCTGATTCGTTACTCTCACACATAGAGAGATGATCAAAGTATTGGCACATAATTAAAATTTCTTTTTTAATCAAAACAAGAAGAAACTAAAAAATAATTTTTTGTCGATCGAGTTGTAAATTAAATGAAGCATGCAGCAGAGAGATCAAGAGGAGACGTCGAGCCTCGGTTCGAAGCAGACGTCGCAGTAGAATTGGGGCGCGAACCGCAACTTCTCACTGGAGGGGCAATCGAACTGGCTCGACCATTTCCACACCTTCTGCCTCATGTCGAAGGTCACTAGCGCCGGCGACACTAAGGAGGGCATGAAGAGGAAGTCGCCCGCGCCGCAGCAGATGATAATATCTATCTTCTCATACATGGAGAACGGCATTTGAGCCACTTAACGCCATTTCTTATCCTCAAGCTCCAAAATCAACGCTCCATCGTAAGGCTGAAAGATCAATCCGACCATGACCAATTTGTTCGACAGGTTGATCAATCCAGCACCACATGCAAAAGGGCATGGCGTAGGAATCGATTCTTGAATGAGACTGAATGCTAGAGGGAGGCTTGATGAGGTCTAACGCCATTACGTGGGGGTTCAGATCTGGATCGCGGATTATGTAGTAGAGCACGCCGTCGCATACGACGGCCATGTTGCTTCCCGACCAGAGGCCGAGGTCTTGGGCGAAGGGAGTGGCCCACAATTTCGTCGTCGATTGGTAGATGTGGACGGATAAGTGACCTTGCCAGGATTTCCCTGGCAGCCGAGTGCCGGTTTGCTCCATGACGACCACGGTGTAGCCGCGCGTGCGGCGGTCGAAGGACAAGGCGAACGCTTTTATGTTGGCGGCAGAACCGACGGGAGCTAGAGGAAGCAGCTTCCAGTCGCTCTTGATGGGATTGCCGACCAATAAGTTCCCGTCGTTGGGGTTCATTAAGCAGACAAGGCCGCAGGAGGAGGACGAGCGCCAGATGCTATTTCCTAAGCGGGGGAAGTCGAAGTTGTACCACCGGTGGAAGCAAGGGTCGTACACGCGGCCCGATAAGGTGCAGTCGTTAAAGCAGGCCCTGAAGAACAACGGCTTCTGTGGCGCCATCATCCCCCACGACAACGGGGGGAAGGAGTGAACCACCTGGTACCACCGTTTGCACACGATGCCCAATTTGATGATGTTGGCGATGGGCAAAAAGGAGAGCACCTTCTGCAGGATTTCGTAGGGTAGAATGGCGTCCCATGATAGCAATGCTCCCTCCTCCTCCTCCTCCTCCACCTCCTCGCCGTCACTATCTCTAGGCATCGTTCTGATCTCTGCAACCTCGTGGTGGATGGTATGTCTCTTCTTCCGCGACTCCTCCATGATGAAGATGAGATCGTAAACAACTACCTGGTGAAAAAACCCTCTGAATCAAGGAGAGCGGGGAAAACCCCTCAAATTTAAGAAAGAACAAAAACTAATAGTTCGACATTTTATCTATCAATATCTTCTTCGCTTTAAATATGACCTTCCTACCTTAAGAAATTTAGATATATTATTACTTTATTTAGATTTTTATATAAGTTTGGACATGATCCGCTTTTTATAAAATTTAATAAATAAAAAAGTTATTATATAATTAATATAGGAAAACAGAAAAGATCAACCTAAGATATTTTGAATACCGTATTTTTTTCCTTTTATTCTATACAAATAAAATTTAATAATTGAAAACATAGAAATTATATTAGCAAGCGAATAATTTCTTTCTAATAAAATAATATAAATAAGGAAATATATTGGTATAAAAAAAAGTTAATGATAAAAAAAATAAACTAACTTTCGATTCATTAAAATAAGAAATACATTGACATCAAACGAGCAATAATTGAAGAAATAAAGTTGGATATTTGTCTATCAAAATCAAAAAATAATAATAATAATAAAATAATTGACACAATAATGTAGCAACGGAAGGAGACCAATTACTTTTGGTTGAGGAAAATAAAAATTAGATAAGTCATTAAATTTTTTAATCTGTTTAATTTTTTTTAAAATGTATTTTATTAAAATAATTAGGATTTTATATGATTTTTTTTTTATTTTATGAAGTACTGGTCACATTATCAAATTATGAAAAAGAAGATTCGGATGAAATATAATAGATAAATTTTTTATTAATAGGATTTCTATTATTTTTATAAGAATCAGAAGATTTCTTTTAAGTGAGGTGAGGAGATGGTAATTTTGTTAATCAGTTGTGTGTTAAGAACGAAAATAAGTTGTGTTCTTCGTTCCTTTCCTTTTCTTTCAAATAAACATAGAAAAGGCTTACAATTTTATTTGTTTATTTATTTGCATTTTCTTTTATTATCATCTGTATAAATATATTATTATTTACTTTCTACATAATTAATTGATATTTCAAGTACTTAATTATAAACGTTTTTTATTTAAAAAAATACCAATTAAATTAAATATATCTAATTAAAAATGAAACTAAATCCAGAAATTATGGTAAGAAAAAGACAAGCAACATGTAGCTCCTTGGCAAAATTTCCATATTTCATGTCAAATAGAACATCCTACACGTAGCAAATAACTGTGGTTATATGCCCTAGTGTGACTTGAAAACTGTTGGTTCAAAAACCTAAAAGACTATGCGAGAACGTAAAGTAGGCTGGAAAGGAAAGGAAAAGGTCGGCTGAGGTTTTACTCTTCATTTTCCTCTTAACCAATTGAGTTTTACTCTCATTTTTGTCATTTTTATAACCACTTGTCATAAAGACGTACGTGGAATCTGCTACCAATTCTTTAATCTTAGATCAAACTTTTAGAATTACCTTACATCCATTTAGCATTACTTTTAGTATATATATATTAGATAATCACACAATCAAAATTATGAAAAATAAAATATAATTTAATATTATTTAATTCAATTTAGAAGAACAAATAAAATCTTATTTATTTAAAGGTAATAGCGTATAATGTAATATAATATTTTACCGTATTATCTTTTAGTTTAAAATATAATATTATAATAGTGCATGATTATTTAAATTAAAAATAAAAAGCAAGTCAATTGGCCATCGCCACGGACCGTTACTGGTCACCTGTTATCGATCGTCGGTTGTCGATCGCTGTCGCTGGTCGTCGGTTGTCGCCGATCGTTGTCGGCCGTCGGTTGTCAACCCTGTGAGTCAGTAACGAGTTATAATTTATTTAATTATTAAGGGAATTTTTATCTTAAAAAGTAAATATTGAAGGATAATTTTGAAATGAAAATTTTTTAACCCCGGAATAAAAAAAACCATAGTTTTTCTCAACTTTTCAATTCCTAGTTGCATGTCCCTTTTACTAACGTGTCGGGCATTGATTATTATTCGAGAATAATTAATTATCTAAACCAAATAAAATTTTAGTTGATAATTTTAGATGAATAACAAAGATTATCCAATATAATTCTCAACCAAACACACCCTTGGCATTACCTTATAATTAAATTCTAGAATTGTTAGTGCACTAGAGTGTTACCGTGAACAAACTATGATCCTGGAACAGCTTACGTGAAGCCTAGCCCGGTAGCCTGACACCTAGTCAGGAGGAAATGGGTTTACGGGCCGGAGAGGCCCATCAGATAGGTGGCCTAGGTCGGTGAGTCGATCCGGCTCACTGTAAGATAAGAGGGCCTGAGGGGGCCGGACCCCTTAGAAGCCCTGGCGGCAACGAAGTCCCGGCTCAGGACCCTCGGCTCAAGAGAAGCCCGAGTCCGGGAGAATTTGAAGAACATCTTTGGACAAGTCTGGGTACTCTTACATCTGGGAAATCTCGATATATAATATAATGAAAGTACTCGCGGGTCAGCTCCCGCGCCTTACTCGGCTCAGTATCCTTGATCGGGCGCGTAGAGGCCCACACTCCCCAGAATCGGCCTGACCGGCTGCTCAGACGCTCATACTCCAATACCCCTCCAGGTTTGGCTTCTAGCCGACATGTGGCGGCTCACGCTCCTGGGATAAGCCCGAACCAAAAGAGGCTTTACTCGGTATATTATCAAAGGCCCTCAGTCGGCCTCGCTATTCAGTGCTCCCAGTCGGCACCTTCCTTCTAGGCCCTCAGTCAGCCTCGTCGTTCAGTGCCCCCAGTCGACACCCTTCTTAGGGGTCCTCAGTCGCCCCTGGCATGCAGAACAACCACTCCCTGACACTAGACTACAGAAGCAGTACGGGGTCGGCGCAGGACTGGTGCCACCCTGGCCCCAAACGACGGGTATCCCGCTGATGGCTTGAACATCCTGCCATACCTTGTTCCCCCGTACCATGACTGTATACACTGGTGTCAGGCCGAGCGGCGCCAAGTGGCGCTAGCCATTAAGTTGGCAGTGCCCCTTCCTTATTCCAATATGCACTACGTTATCCTGCCACCTCTAGGTATGCATCACCTTGTCCTCGCTATATGACAAAAGGTGGCAGGCAGGACAGGAGCTGTCAGCTTCCCCGACTATATAAGACTCTTCACTCCGTATTTCGCAGGTACATGCAACAGTGTAACCTTACTGTTCTATTGCTTTCCTTCTGCTTTCCACTCTCGAGGACTGACTTGACCGTCGGAGTGCCTGGCCGGGGACTTTTCCCGATGGGTTCTAACGATCTCTGTCTTGCAGGTCAGCAGCGAGCTTCGTGGCCAGCCTCAGCGGTTCGTGATCCCGGAGGACCATCTTGCTCTTAGGGGCGTCCACCTCACTTCGCGACAGGATCACACAATGCTACGTTAAATTTCTTTGACATACTGTTCCCAAAGTTGCTTGTTCATCTGACTAGTCCCGTTCAAACACTGCTCTTGAAGTCCATACACAGTTAGCAAATCAGTCCTGATTTTTTATGAGAAAGCAAAAATGCAATGCTACGTTCATAATTACGGCATTTTATCAAACGACACATGTCAAAAATTATAATTATCAAAAAAATATTTTAAAATTTGATTTTTATTAATGGACGTATCAAAAATTATCTTTTTCCTCAAATACCCCTCCCGCCAATATAGGCCTGAACTTAAATAATTTCAGGCCTATCGAGGGCCTAAAATTAAATCATTGAAATAAGTCTGGAATCAAAGTTTTAGACCCTCCTTATCCCTATTTTATATTACTATAACTAAAAGGATTATTTGAGAATATAAAAACTTACGAAATTAAATCCTAACTTTCAAATATATTGACCAAAATTTTATGAATATGCTGCAATTCTTGTATGTTCAAAAAAACTGAAGGAAGACTCTTTAATCTTCGCAACGTGTCAACTATGTAAAATTTGAAATGTTTCAAAAAAATTATTAAAGTGAAATAAAATATTGCACCAATGTAATTTTTATCCAAAGTCATCTGAAGCATAAAGGTTATAAACATTACAAATTTATTAAGAATCACACCCAAATATTTTCATATTTCCAAAATCAATATAGAATTTTTATAAACATACCCAGAAGCAGTGCTCTTTGACGATCAACTCGCTAACATACCTTGGTGGATAATCCTAAGGAATAAGAGGCTAAAGCATTCACAGACTTTTTTTTCGCCATTATAAAAATAAAACAGTGCAGAAACTCTAACTCCTACTCTGGAGAGTGCCGATCAATATGGATTTCCACGCAAACCCTTAAAGCTGCCTGAGAGTGCCGAACCACAATCTCTTATTTTAATTGAAAACTCTGAAAAAATGATTCGGATGTCTCGGAAAGCTAATTGAGAATGAAAATTATTGACGGAAGAGATACAAGAGAAAAAAGATAATTTTTAGTACGTCCTCTGATAAAAAAGAAATTTTAAAATATTTTTTTGATAATTATAATTTTTCACATGCGACATTTCATAAAATGCTGATTCGTTACTCTATCTCATTGACAGATATCAAAGTCTTGG
Source organism: Boesenbergia rotunda (assembly GCA_024364735.1). NCBI lineage: Eukaryota > Viridiplantae > Streptophyta > Magnoliopsida > Zingiberales > Zingiberaceae > Boesenbergia > Boesenbergia rotunda. The sequence continues at coordinate 124,389 of JAGFNQ010003224.1, read as the reverse complement.
CAGATAATAAAAATTTCTTTCTTAACGAAAACATGAAGAAACTATAATATATTTTTTCTTGGCACTATAATTATATTTTTTTCTCAGGTTGTAAATTAAATGAAGCATGCTGCAGAGCGATCAAGAGGAGACGTCGAGCCTCGGTTCGAAGCAGAAGCCGCAGTAGCATTGGGACCCGAACCACCTCTCACTGGAGGGGCAATGGAACTGGCTCGACCATTTCCACACCTTCTGCCTCATGTCGAAGGTCACTAGCGCCGGCGACACTAAGGAGTGCATGAAGAGGAAGTCGCCGGCACCGAGGCAGATGGATTCCTTGCTGATTAACATCTGGTGCATGGAGATCGGAATTTCAGCCACCTCCCGCCCTGTCATATCCTCGAGTTCCAAAATCACCACTCCCCCGCCCGGCCATTCGGTCCTCCTGACGACCACGACCAATTTGTTCGACAGGTTGATCAATCCAACACAGACAAAATAGAATGGCACAGGAATCGATTTTGAATCAGGGACAGAATGCTAGAGGGTGGCTTCATGAGGTCGAACTGATAAAACATTGTGTTCTTTCTTAATCGTATGAATTTTAGAAAATTAATTAAATAAAAATTCGAAGAGAAAATATAATATATATAAGCATGAATTTATTATTTCATCGAATCATGCAAGAGCGGAGCCAAGGTTTGGCTTACCCGGGCTATAGCCCGGGGTCAAAATGAAATTTACATTAGTTTTACATTTTAATATCACTATTTTACCTATTTACACCCTTTATTTTGAATTTATAAATCAAAAGAAAGGCATTTTAGCCCGGAGACACATTCTGATAACATTTTAGCCCTGGCGGGCTACTATTCCTGGCTCCGCCATTGGAATCATGACATAACATAAATAAAAGGCATAAATCGAAAGACAAAAAATCTAATTGATTATCCATCGTCTTTGTCGTGGCGTCTTCGGCTTGATCTCCGTAGAAGAAAATACAGCGGAAAGAAGGAGAATCTTTCAAGGGGCTTAGGGTTGACGGCGCCATAAAGTTTCTTGTCAATGGGGAACAAAAAATTAGGTCAAGATAATTAGTTAATTACTAAACCCTTGGGGACCTCCCCTTTATATAGAAATCTAATCTGTTATCAGCCCATAGATAATAACAGATTGGTCTAAAGGGTTTATACATTGAACCCGCATTCAATAATCTGAACCCAATAAACATAAGTTAGATCACTTTAAGGACTCATATTTTATTCACATGTGCAACTTACAAATAAACCCACCTAATAGGGATAATAATAATATCCAACAATCTCCCACTTGGGCTATATGTGAGTTGTATCGTAAATACAAGCAAAACTTTAGTTGATATCAAACTTTATGGGTACAAGATACCCCTATAAATAATCTGGTCCATTAACTTCATTGGTATAGGACTAAAGAGGTCATAGCTACTGTATATGATCGTAACAAGCCCCAACAGTAATCACAATATCAATGTCATTAACGACATAGATCAAGATGCGGATATATAGAGTAGAAATTACATGAAATGTGATCAGTACATGTCAATTTCCAACTGGTATAAAGCGACTCAAAAGAGTCTAATCATATTTGCAAATACTTTATGCTAAACTACAACAACTCATGATCCAAACTTTATGATTCCAAAAGAAATTTGTATCATATTTACAAACACCAAATGCTAAACAGCAGTAGTAAATCATGATATCGTATTCAAAGTGTCAAACAAACATATGAATCCCTATTAATATTTTGAACCTGAAGTACGTACAATAATCAAAATAAAATGTTTGTCTTTATTAACATAGAACAATAAAATAAATACAGACTCTCACTAGATGAGTTCTTCTTCCATAAGAAGAACTTCCATATCCACAACATACGCATGAACACCTTGGGCACCAAGCCTTTGGTGAGTGGATCGACAAACATAGAATCTGTGAAGATGTGCTCTATCATAATCTGGCGACTCTGAACTCTCTCTTTAACCGTTAGAAATTTAATGTCGATGTGCTTGGACTTCGACGAACTGCGGTTGTTCTTGGCATAAAGTTCTGTAGCTTTATTATCACAGTAGATCCTCAGTGGTCTGCCAATGCCATCAACGATATGCAATGCTGTGATGAAGTTCCGCAGCCAAATCCCGTGATTGAATGCTTCATAGTATGCTACCAATTCTGCCTCCATAGTAGAAGTAGCTACTAGCGTCTGCTTGACGCTCTTCCAAGATATAGCCCCTCTAGCAAGCATGAAGATATAACTTGAAATGGACCTCCTGCTATCTAAGCATCCATCAAAATCGGAGTCAAAATAACCAATCGCCTCCAGATGATCTGACCTTCGATACGTGAGCATGTGTCTTTTAGTTCTTTGTAAATACCGCATCACTCTTTTAATTGCTTTCCAGTGCGACGGTCATGGGTTATTAACATAACTGCCTAACATCCCAAATACAAATGCTATATCTGGGCGAGTGCAAACTTGTGCATACTTGAGACTTTCCACTGCTGATGCATATGAGAATTGTTCCATCTCCTTTATTTCAAGTCGTGGACACTGCTGATGCATATGAGAATTGTTCCATCTCCTTTATTTCAAGTCGTGGACACTGCTGCAAACTGAACTTGTCACCTCTTGACACAAGTGTGTCACCAGGTGTACAGTTCTGCATGACATACCTTATAAGCACCTTCTCAATATATACATGTTGTGAAAATCCAAGAATGTCTCCTGATCGATCACGACAGATCTTAATGCCTAGAACAAAAGATGCTTCACCAAGATCTTTCATTTCAAATTTACCAGATAGAAATGACTTGGTTTCATGGAGTAGACCCTTATTATTGCTCGCAAGCAATATATTATCCACGTACAAAACAAGTATAACAAACTTGCTCCTACTGAACTTGGCATATATGCACTGATCAACGGGGTTCTCTTTAAATCCAAATGAGGTAACCACTTGATCAAATTTCTGGTACCATTGACGGGACGCCTGCTTTAAACCATAAATGGGCTTCTTTAATCTACATAGTAGGTGCTTTGAGTCTGAGGACTCAAAGTTCTCCGGTTGCACCATATATATAGACTCCTCTACGTCTCTATTGAGGAATGTAGTCTTTACATCCATTTGATATAGCTCCAAATCAAAATGAGCTACAAGTGTCATGATTACCCTAAGGGAGTCTTTCGTCGACACAGGTGAGAAAGTCTCCTTATAATCAATGTCTTCCTTTTGAGTGAATCCCTTGGCAACAAGACGAGCCTTATACCTTTCGATATTGACTTTCGAATCTCGCTTGGTTTTAAATATACATTTACATCCAATGGGTTTCGAACCTTTAGACAATACGACAAGTTCCCAAACATCATTGTTTGTCATAGACTTTAACTCTTCTTGCATGACGTTAATCCACCTTTCAGGGTTAGAGCATTGTTTGACTTCTTGGAAAGATATAGGATCACTTTCCAACCCTATATCAAACTCATGCTCTTGGAGATAAACATAATCACGAGAATTTGTGCTTCTCCGTTCCCTTGTGGATCGCCTTAAGGGCAATTGTGTTTGAGGCAGTTGAGGTACTTGCTCATCAATATGAGGCAATACTTCAATTTCAGTGGTAGACTCCTCCAATTGGATTAGAGATGTCATGGGAATATCTTGGTTCAGTACGCTCACTGGATGTGCAATATCCATAATGTGTGGTATGGTCACCATACCACTACTGATTGCACTAGTAGTGACCATAGGAGGATTACCAACGCTTTCCTCAAAAGATACTTCCTTGATTTTATCGCTCTCACACTCAATAAACTTGGTGTTTCCTGTTTCGAAGAAGGATTTATTAGATGGATCATAAAATTTATATCCCTTTGATCTCTCAGAGTAACCTATAAAATTGCAGCTAACAGTTCATGAGTCCAGTTTCTTTTCATTAGGCTTGTAAGGCCTAGCCTCAGCTGGACAACCCCAGACGTGTAAATGCCTAATGCTATGTTTACTACCCGTCCACATCTCGAATGAGGTTTTAGTTACTGTCTTAGTAGGTACTCTATTGAGAAGGTAAACTGCAGTCTTAAGTGCCTCACCCCACAAAGACTCCTGTAGAGAAGTGAAAGTCATCATACTTATCACCGTGTCTTTGAGGGTCCGATTGCGACGCTCAGCTACACCATTCTGACTGGGTGTACCAAGTATGGTATACTGAGGCACAATCCCACACTCATCAAGGTAATTTGCAAAAGGTCCTGGACGTTGTTCACCTGATCCATCATATCGACCGTAATATTCGCCTCCACGGTCGGATCAGACGACTTTAATTTTCTTACCTAGTTGAAGTTCAACTTCGGCTTTGAAAATTTTTAATATATCCAAAGATTGCGACTTCTCATGAATAAGGTACATATAGCCAAATCTAGAATAGTCATCTATGAAGCTAATAAAATATGTGTGTCCATTCCAAGATGCCTTAGGGAATAGTCCACAAATATCCGTATGTATTAGCTACAAAACATCACTACAACGACTAACCCCTTTGTTCCTTTTGTTAGTTGTCTTCCCCTTAACACACTTTATACAGATATCAAAGTCTGACATGTCAAGGGAATCAAGAATTCTATGTGACATTAACCTTTCTAGGCGTTGTTTGGATATATGTCCTAAACGCCCATGCCACAACATAAAAGAATTCTCGTTGGTCAATTTACGTTTCGTACCTACACTATGCATTATTACGTTATCGATCGTAGGAGTAAAGATGTTTAATTTATAAAGCTTATCAACCAAGGAACCATTACCAAACAAAATTGAATTATAGAAAATACTAAACATTTCATTTCCAAATGAACAAGAATAACCTGATTTGTCCAAACAAGAAATTGAAATTAAGTTTCATCTGAAACGGTACAATGAATGTATTCTCCAAATTCAAATAAACATCAGTTCTTAAATAAAGCCTAAAAACACCAATAGCCTCTACTGCAGCCTTTTTTCCATTCCCCGTATAGATTTATCTTTCACCATCAACTGAAAGTCGGCTCCTGAGACAACCCTGCATAGTGACACTTATGTGAGTAGTAGCACCAGTATCTATCCACCAAGTGTCAATGGGTACAATAGCTAAATTGACTTCTGAACTAACAAGGTTGAGAAGTTTACCCTTCTTTACACGCCAGTTGGCGTACTTGAGGCAGTCTTTCTTCATATGACCTTTCTTCTTGCAAAAGTAACAAGTGGATTCCTTATCCTGCTTCTTTTGCTCCTTATGGTCATTGCCTCCAGAATCTACAGTTTGCTTTCCCTTACCTTTGTTATTGATCCTCTTTCGCTTCTTGCTTGCATTTTGAGAACCAGATGCTAAGTGAGCACTTTCAGATGTCTCAATCTTCAGTCTCCCCTCCTCTTGCACGCATTAAGCAATAAGCTCATTCAATGTCCACTTTTCCTTTTGAGTATTATACAATATCTTAAAAGGAGTGAACCGTGCAGGCAGAGACATCAAAACGAAATGCACTAACGTAACATACTCACAGACATATTGAGTTTTAGTGCTTTCAGACTTGTCGCTATATTGGACATCTCCATAATATACTCCCTTATGTTTCCTGTACCACTGTACCACATGGTTACCGACTTCATAAGAAGTGTGGTAGTCTCGACCTTTTCATTTGAGGTGAATCGGTCTGCCAGTTGGTTAAGGAACCTCCTAGCATCTTCACTCTCTGTTATTGACCCCTTTATTTGTGCCAGTATGGAAAGCTTCATGATGCTTAGACTCATGCGATTTGATTTCTCCCACAGCTGAAATTCAACCCTCTACTCTATAGTGCTAGCACTGGTCAAAGGTGCGGGACGATCATTCCTTAATACATAGTCCAAGTCCATGCAACCTATGACTATGATCACGTATTCTTTCCATTCAGCAAAATTTGAACCAGTTAACGTTAGGATGATATTAATGTTGGCAGTTACAGATTGCACTGAAATTAAAAAAAATTATTTAAACTCACGATTTATCTAAAGCCAAGAACATATATATAATAAAATTATACAAATAAATATAATTTTAAATGCATATAAATGAGCTCCTTATGAGATACCACATATAACATTGCATTTTAATGTGTAGATTAAAATATAATTTGCCAGCAGTACTCTCTGATATAACTCAACCTTTAATTGGCTACACAATGTGCCTTCCTTTAGGCCGACCCATTGTGTGCATAATATGAAACTTTATATGAGTTATATTTTGGTCCATAGCTTACAACAACTTTAATCTGCCACGCAAAATATTTTCCTTTGGGTTGACATATTTGTGCATGATCAGAACAAAATAAATTATGTTCAATAATTGTAAACCATCTTGAACATATATCTGGCATAAAAGCAACCTTCCTTTGGGTCGATTGCTCTTAGCATAGATATACTTCTACTAACACAAAATACACTAAACCGATCTAAGGTTCCTTCCTTTGGGTTGACACAATAGTTCCGTTTAGTAGTACATTTTGTAAATAGACCCAAGAAAATTCTAGATATTTAATCGAACAGATATTTTTTTTATTAGTCTTGACACCTCAAAATTAAGCTCATTAATCAATTGACATTATATGGTAATTAAATGGTATGATTCAATTGATTATTCCAATCGATCTAAAAACTTAATATATACGACTATATCATATATAGAACCCTCCTTTAAAAATTAGAGTTTCTTTATGGTTCTATAATTAAAAAATATTATTTACTCTTCATCAAGAAAAAATATTTGATGCATTAGTCTTTTATATATATAAAATTCACTTTACTGTTTCTACGAAACAGTTTTTTTTTTACGTGAAAAAAATCACATGAAAGAAATTTTCATCGATAAAAAAAATTTTAATCGATATAATTCATAATTCATCTTATCACAAATTTAAGACGATAATCGATTAAAATAAATTTGTAAAATCAATTAAATCAAATTTATTCTATTCATAATTTTAGACTTGATAATCGATTGATTGACCAAGTCAATCGATTAAACCATCACAATTTAATCTAAAAAAATAGGTTAAACATGACGGTTCTTCCGCCCTTTTCGTATTTTTTCACATAAAATATGAAAAACTTAGAAAACAAGTCTATCCTAGAATTTTCTTTTACATGATTTTTGACGATAAAAATTTTATTATACTTAGAAAACTTAATCTAGCATACATACAATAAATCGACGAAAAAAATTTAAATTTTATTAACATAAAAACGATGAAACAAAGCCAAGGCTCTGATACCAATTGATAAAACATTGTGTTTTCTCCTAACCGGATGAATTCTAGAAAACCAAATAAGAACTCGAAGAGAAAACATAATATATATAAGCATGAATCTATTGTTTCATCGAATCATGACATAACATAAATAAAAAGCATAAACCGAAAGACAAAGAACCTGATTGATTAACCATCGTCTTTGTCGTGGCGTCTTCGGTTTGATCCCTGTGGAAGAAAATGCAACGGAAAGAAGGAGAATCTTCCAAGGGGCTTAGGGTTGACGGCGCCGTAAAGTTTCTTGTCAATGGGGAACAAGAAATTAGGTCAAGATAATCCCTAAACCCTTGGGGATGCCCCCTTTATATAGAAATCTAATCTGTTATCAACTCATAGATAATAACAGATTGGTCTAAAGGGTTCTATACATTGAACTCACATCCAATAATCCGAACCCAATAAACATAAGTTAGATCACTTTAAGGACTCAGATTGTATTTACATGTGCAACTTACAAATAAACCCACCTAATAAGGATAATAATAATATCCAAAATGAACGCCATTAAGCGGGGGATAACCACCGACCAGTGGATGATGTAGCAGCGCACGCCGTCGCATATGACGATCTTGTTGCTGCCCATCCAGAAGGTGAGGTCTTGGGAGAAGAGCGTGGCCCACGATTTCGTCATCGATCGATTCGTAGATGTGGACGGATAAGCGCCAGCGATCGGAGTTCCCTGGCAGTTGGGTGCACTTGGCGACGACTACGGTGTAGCCGCGAGTGCGGCGGTCGAACGACAAGGCGAGCGCATTGTAGTTGGGTGAAGAGCCGCTGGGGACTGGAGGAAGCAACTTGCAGTCTCTCTTGATGGGATTGCCGACCAATAAGTGGTTCCCATCGTTGGGGTTCTTTAAGCAGACAAGGCCGCAGGAGGAGTACGTGCGCCAGAGGCTCCTTTCTAAGCGGGGGAAGTCAAAGTTGTACCACCGGAGGAGACAAGGGTCGTGCACGCGGCCGGATAAGGCACAGTCGTTAATGTTGGCCCAGACCCAAAGAATAGCGCACCCAAGAACCACACCAATATGCAAGAAGAACAAAGGAAACCGAAGAAACCGAAAGAATGAAAAAATTTATTTTTCTGGAAAAAATAAACTTACAAAAACTGAGACACCGTTTCACATGCCTCTAGGGCCCTTTAAATACACCACGAACAAGACTTATTCATGACTAATCTCATTAAAATCGGAAGACTAATTCGCTAGTTATCCCATTAAGATAAGAAATGCTAACCAAAGACTAAGCCATAAAAGTTATCAAAATAAATAAAAAAAATAAAATGTGCAGATGTAGATAATGTCTGGATTATTTTCTCACATTAAAATGTGCAGATGCAGATAATGTCTGGATTATTTTCTCACATTACTCCCCCTAATCCTAGCATGATTGTAAATCACGGACGCCGAGTAGTTGTCGCATGACAGCTAACTTCACTCCTGGCAATGATTTAGTTAATATATTGGCTCGTTGTTCTCTGGTATTAACGAATTCAACCACAATCTGTCTCTTCTCAACACATTCTCTAATAAAATGAAACCTTGTATCTATGTGCTTACTTCGACCATGGAATACCGGATTCTTCATGAGAGCTATAATAGATTTGTTGTCAACAAACAAGGTTACCGGCTTTGGCTTTACACCGGTTAATTCACTGGCAAGGCTCCTCAACCACAAGGCATGGCAGGCCGCAGTTGTGGCTGCCATGAATTCTACCTTACAAGATGAAAGTGCCACTGTCTTCTGCTTCTGTGAATTCCAGGACACCAAACTTTCATTAAAATAGAAAGTCATTCCACTTGTGCTTTTCCTTCCATCGAGATCGCCGGCTAAATCACTGAGGATCTGTTTGACCACCTTTTGATACATGATTGTAGGCCTCTCCATGTATCTGCTCGCCAATCCGACAGAATATGATAGGTCCGACTTTTCAAACAGCACCAGCATTGCCTCATTCTCTTCTTCGTCGATACCAACAACTTCCTCAGTGTTGGCATAGATATCAGCAATGGACCTAAAGCGGACTGGTCTTTCATGAGACTCGGGTGAGTCTGGTAATGAAGTCGAGGTAGCTGCATGGGCGTTTGATGGTGGTGTAGATGGGCTTGACGTTCTTGGCATGGGTACCACAGCTGTTGCCGGTGGTGTGACATCTTCCACCCCTGCCTCAGTGTCTACTGCAACAATCACCTCGTCGGTGTCGAATGCATCCACCACCAAAAACTCCGGTAAGTTTTCTTCATTGTTGGCACCTGCATTCCATGTCCATTCACAATTTTCTTGAAACACTACATCTCTACTTACTTGTAGCTTGCCATGCTTTGGATCAAATAGGCGATGAGCTTTGCAACCTTCCTCGACACCCAAGTATACCATGGGTGAGCTTCGGTCGTCAAGTTTCTTCAGATGAGGGGTTGTGTTTTTCACATATGCAACACAACCGAACACTCTCAAGTGTGCGAGATGTGGCTTTCTCCCCATCCAAGCTTCAAATAGGGTACGCTCTCCGAGCGCCTTAGTTGGGAGACAGTTCAGCAGATAGACAGCATGCCTAACCGCCTCTCCCCAGAACCATGCCTGCATATGTGTACCCTTGAGGAGAGATCTTGTCATGGCCATTACGGTGCGATTACGCCGCTCCACTACACTATTCTGTTGGGGCGTGTAGGGAGCCGTCAGGTGCCGCTCGATTCCTTCACTTTCACAGAACCGAGTGAACTCCGTGGATAGAAACTCGCCGCCTCGGTCTGTTCGAAGTGTTCTGATCTTGTATTCAGTCTTGTTCTCCATCAAAGATTTGAACTTCTTGAATGCTTGGAATGCATCACTCTTTGATGGCAATACAAACACCCACATCCACCTTGTAAAATCATCAACAATCAAAAGAAAATACTTGTTACCGGCTAGCGTACATGGTGTGATTGGCCCACAAATATCAGCATGGAGCAGTTCTAACGGCTTCTCCGCCCTAAAGTTTGCTTGGCACGGGAATGACGACCTTGCATACTTGGCGATCACACACACCTCACAAAGCTTGTTCGGCTGGGACAGTAGTAGCATATCAACCGCCAATTTCTTCTCCCCCAATAGCTTTAAGTCATGAAAATTGGCATGCCCGAGCCTTGCATGCCACAACCAAGTTGGGTCTTCTAGGCTTGCTAGGAGACAAACTTGCTTGAATGCCTTCAAGGCTATCTTGTACAAGCGATTTTGTGTTTGCTTTACCAGCATCAAGAGCTTCCTGCTCTTGTCAATCACCTTCATGGTATCTCCTTTCATGCGCACCTTGTTCCCAGTTTCTGTCAATTGACCAAGACTTATGATATTACTACAAAGTTTTGAAATGTAGTATACCTCATGGAGAGCCTTCTGATCGACGTTCTTGCATTCAAACACAATCGTCCCCTTGCCCATGATCTCAATGGTTGATCCATCGCCAAACCTCACCATCCCAATGATGGTTTCATCTAGTTCTTGAAACTTCTCGCGATGTCCCATCATGTGGTTACTGACACCGTTGTCAAGGTACCAGACGTCTTTATCTTCCCCTTGTTGGGACCGGGTGCATGTTGACATGGATGCGGGTTCGTAATTTCAAAATTAATTACGTGTAGCGGAAGGTTTAGCATAAATAATTTCTCTAAATTATTTAACCACACATCTAAGCATGCAAGTTTATCTTATGTAGACATGATCATATATTTAAAATTTTTACAGAAACGTAAACTAATTTATATATTATCTCGCGTAACTCGAAGGAAGGGACGAGATCCAACCGTAAGCGTCCCTTGGAAGCTCCGTCTCTATTCACGTCCACGCCGAGTATCTTCGGGATGACTTCGCAAAGCCACGAGTTTCGTGTTCTCGAGAACTACTAGATTCTCCGAGAACACGACGAGAAAAACCAAGAGAGAAGTTGGAAGACTAACCACAAAAGGATGGCCGGTTGGTGCTCCTTCTTGGGGCTGGTTGGCGCACGGCAAGAAGGGGAGAAGAGAAGGAGAAAAAGAGAGGGAGAGAGCCTATGCCTTCATCTCTATATTCATCACCCAAGCCTTGCCTTGGGTCCTTTATATAGTGGTCTCTCAACCATCAAGCCTCTCAAATATGGAATAACTTATTCCATCATGCCAAGTTTGATTTTATATCATTGTTAAAATCATATTTTAATTCATGATAAAAATCAATCAAGTCTTTTCTCTCTTATGGAATAAATTTCTTTATCATGGTAAATCAATCCATGATTGATTTTATAAAATAAACCAATCCATGGTTCATTTTAATTTCCATGAAAAATAAACCAAACCTTGGTTTATTATATAAAAAATTTATATCATCCATAATTTTATAAAACAAACCACTCTTGGTTTATTTTATAAATTGAACCAAAAACTTGGTTCTCTCCCTTTATTGTGGTCGGCCAAGCAAAGAGGATGGAGACCCTCTTTGGCCGACCCATCCAAGCCAAGCCCCAATGAATTAAACTTATTTAATTCATCTATTAAGTCTTCAAAAGACTTAGCCATTTTACGCTTCTGATGCGTCTTTGAAAAATTCAGATTCGACTTATTGTTTGGCTCAACCAAACTTAATCTCTCTTGATTGGAAATTCCAATTTTCAACTCATTTTAAATCCCTCGAATTACTCGTAGTACGTGTGACTAAATAGGCTTTCGATTTATGTTGGTCGTCTATAATTAATCAATTAATTATAGAACGATCATGAGTGACACCTAGTAGTACATCATGATCCCCAATTAATATAAAGATTAACGGTTGACCTCAGAAACAATTCTGAAATCCTTCAGCAGCTATAATGAATCATGCCCATTCCCTTCACCATCATATACCCACTTGGGTCAGGACATGGTCTATGTGTGTCAGTCCCCACTAGGCTGACTACGTCACACCTAGCCCAAGTAATGTTTTCTCGTCCTACGGATTCTAATTACTCTCATGTATTTAAGAGATTCATACTCTGAACATGTTATGCTCTGGCTAGAGGATTTGAGTAATAATCCGACGATAGGCCTCGGGTATACATCTACTCGCAAGGAGTGGTGAATCCTTTATAGGTTGTTCAAACATCTTCGGGCACTTCGGCTTATACCCAATCATCCTGGGTCCACACCTCCTTGGAGATGCTTCCTTAAGATGTTAAAGTATAAGTCTCCATGACCAAGATGACTTGAACACCGCAAGTCAAAGGAACATCGCACTTAAGCTGCAGTAAGAACTTCACTGACATATCTATATGTTGACTACCATATGAAGTTTTACAGCCAGTCACTCCAATGAACTAGTTCCCTTAACTAGCATTCATGTTTATCTCCGGACATCTCAATGTCACCAGCCTGTGAGAATCAGCTGATTAGAGAATAACTCATGCTAGTCTCAACAGAATTGATAATGTCCGTATTTATCAATTCATCGACTAGGGACAATTTCAATACTTCACAATTGCATGATGTAGAGATAATCACTAGTTGTGAATTCATCACAAATTTTCTCATGCTGTGAATTGTATTGCGGACATTCAGTAAATGAGTTTAAGATCTTAATCAAATACACAAACATGTATACTCAAATAGTGAATATTCATTTATTAAAATAAATTATTACAATCATAAGGTGATTGGCTTAGGACACTTCTCTCATATCACTAACAAACTCCCACTTGGTCTAATGCCAATCGCTACGGTACCCAATACCACAGGCTCTAACATGACCCTCAAACTTGCTTTGAGGCAAGGCCCTAGTTAAAGGATCCGCTAAATTCCTTTCAGTGGGAATTTTCTCAATTTGTATATCATTCCTACTTATAATCTCTCTGATCAGATGATAGTGGCGAAGCACATGTTTGGATCGCTGATGAGACCTTGGTTCCTTCGCTTGTGCAATAGCTCCATTGTTGTCGCAGCAAACCAGTATTGCTTCATCAATGGTTGGAACCACACCAAGTTCTGAGATAAACTTCTTGATCCAGACTGCTTCCTTTGCTGCTTCCGAAGCTGCAATATATTCCGCTTCCGTGGTAGAATCAGCTACGGTGTCTTACTTGTAACTCTTCCAATTTATTACGCCTTTATTCAAAATAAATACGTATCCGGACTGAGATTTGAAGTCATCCTTATCTGTCTGGAAACTGGCATCTGTATACCCACGTATTACCATATTATCTTCTTCATATATTAGGAACACATCCTTAGTGTTTCTTAAGTACTTGAGGATTGTCTTAGCAGCCGCCCAATTATCCATTCCTGGATCAGACTGGTATCTGCTTGTGACGCTCTGAGCATACGATACATCAGGCCTAGTACATAACATAGCATACATGATAGATCCTATCGCGGATGCATAAGGAATCTTATTTATGCAAATCCTCTCGTCTTCTGTGCACGGACACATAGACTTCGAAAGGTTGATCCCATGCCTGATGGGAAGGTAACCTTTCTTGGATTCCGACATGCTAAACTTTTTTAGCACTCGGTCTATATATGTAGACTGCGAAAGACCAAGCTGTTGGTGCCCCGGTTAGTTTTGATGTGATCCACCAAGTTAGTTGGGTCCTGTTGGTTTACTGATCCCTCTGCTAAGTGTGCAGGAGCTTAGGTACGGAGGAAGTCGAGCGTAAGACGTGGCGGACGAGAAGGATTGCGCGGATGCACATAGACTTCGAAAGGTTGATCCCATGCCTGATGGGAAGGTAACCTTTCTTGGATTCCGACATGCTAACTTTTTAGCACTCGGTCTATATATGTAGACTGTGAAAGACCAAGCTGTTGGTGCCCCGGTTAGTTTTGATGTGATCCACCAAGTTAGTTGGGTCCTGTTGGTTTACTGATCCCTCTGCTAAGTGTGCAGGAGCTTAGGTACGGAGGAAGTCGAGCGTAAGACGTGGCGGACGAGAAGGATTGCGCGGGAAAGCGAGCCGACGGGCTCGGTGCAATCCGAGGGACGTGGAAGCTGCGGAAGAGTACGCCGGTCGAACGAGAAGGACGTGCGCGACGTCCGAGGGACGAAAAGCCGGGAGGAAGTATGCTCGAGGGGCGAAGGCTGGAGTCGGGTTCGGGTGAGCCTAATTCCAGTTGGTCAGAAATGACCTAGAAGATCTACTCACAAACAGTCAAGTTGCCTTTGACTTGGACTTGGATCAAGACGGGTGCGACGTCTTTATAAAAGCCTTTAATTAAAGCTTTTATAAAATAGCTTTTGAAAATATTTATAAAAGCTTTTTTATTAAAGCTTTTTAATTAATCAGACGTGGAGAGCGAAGCAATTGGAATTAAAGCTTTTTAATTAATCAGACGTGGAGAANTACACTCGGTCTTATATGTAGACTGTGAAAGACCAAGCTGTTGGTGCCCCGGTTAGTTTTGATGTGATCCACCAAGTTAGTTGGGTCCTGTTGGTTTACTGATCCCTCTGCTAAGTGTGCAGGAGCTTAGGTACGGAGGAAGTCGAGCGTAAGACGTGGCGGACGAGAAGGATTGCGCGGGAAAGCGAGCCGACGGGCTCGGTGCAATCCGAGGGACGTGGAAGCTGCGGAAGAGTACGCCGGTCGAACGAGAAGGACGTGCGCGACGTCCGAGGGACGAAAAGCCGGGAGGAAGTATGCTCGAGGGGCGAAAGGCTGGAGTCGGGTTCGGGTGAGCCTAATTCCAGTTGGTCAGAAATCACCTAGAAGATCTACTCACAAACAGTCAAGTTGCCTTTGACTTGGACTTGGATCAAGACGGGTGCGACGTCTTTTATAAAAGCCTTTAATTAAAGCTTTTATAAAATAGCTTTTTGAAAAATATTTATAAAAGCTTTTTTATTAAAGCTTTTAATTAATCAGACGTGGAGAGCGAAGCAATTGGAATTAAAGCTTTTTAATTAATCAGACGTGGAGAACGAAGCAATCGGAATTAAAGCTTTTAATTCAAGCTCTTTTTTCGGACGTGGATCACACTTTTGGAGAGCGAGCGAAGCAATCGGATTAATGCCGATTATCAATTGAAGAAGTCAAAACTTATCACGTCTTTTAATTAGAGTTCAAAATTTGATTGAGATAATCTTAGATCTACGATCAAGATACAACTCAATCTTGTATCAACGATCAAGATCATATCACTCAACCTATAAATAGGCTTAGAGATTTAGATTCAAAAAATTCAATTCAATTCTTTCTGTAATTTCTTTAAGTCTAAGTGTGCTTCAGTTGTAAGGCTTCTCCGCCACAAGGAGATTTTCTGATTGAGCGTTAACCGTCTTGGAAGCAACGACCAAGTTGCAACCAAGTTTTTTTTAAAGACGAGTGCCCTCTTGTTTTATTTCTTAACAGTCTATTCACCCCCCTCTAGCCGGACCAACCCGATCCTACAAGCGATCCTACACAAGCAACCGTTTTGATCTATCTCTATAGATTCTAATCCCAAGGATATAGGTTGCTTCTCCCAGGTCTTCATGGAGAAAGTTTTGGACAACCAAATTTTAACTGACTGTAAGACTGATATATCGTTTCCTATAAGTAATATGTCATCGACATATAACACTAGGAATACGACTGCACTCTCACTAACATTCTTGTACACACATGGTTCGTCAGGATTTTCTGAGAAATCAAACTCTTTGATTGTCTCATCAAAACGGATGTTCCAGCTCCTGGATGCTTGCTTTAGTCCATATATGGATCGTCGAAGCTTGCATACTTTGGTTTTATTAACCGATGTGAAACCTTCAGGTTGTATCATGTATACATCCTTAAGCAGGTTTCCATTAAGGAAAGTTGTTTTCACATCCATTTGTCATATCTCATAATCATAATGAGCTGCTATGGCCAGGAGCATCCAAATGGATTTAAGCATAGCTACTGGCGAATAAGTTTCGTCATAATCAATTCCTTGTTTCTGACGATATCCTTTTGCCACTAATCTAGCCTTAAAGGTAACAACATTACCTTCTATGTCGGTTTTCTTCTTGAAAACCCACTTGCACCCTATGGGCTTAATCCTTTCAGGTGGGTTAACCAAGTCCCATACTTGATTTTCGTACATGGAATCCATTTACGACTTCATGGCTTCAAGCTATTTATCCCTTTCTGAATTTTTCAGAACATCTTAATAACTGATAGGTTCGTCATCGTTAATGAGTAACACGTCGTTCAATTCACTTATGAGAAATCCGTATCTCTCTGGAATATTACGTGTCCTATCATATCTACGAAGAAGTGGTGTTGTTTTAGGTTCAACTGATAGCTCATCATTATGAGTTATTAGTTGTGGGTCTAGATGATCTGAAAAGAAAAAGCGAGTTAGGAGGACAATCAAATTGTAGGCAGTTAATTAAATATTATTCATGAATGATTTGAATTCTATATGATCTCCTTTAAGAGGATTGATTGGGGTAAGAGTGGGCTATTACAATTAGTGGCTCCTCCAATTGAAGAATATACAATTTTTTTATCGAATCACTTAATTAAGTTTGTCGAATATTTATCTGACTTATATTATTTTAAAAATTAACAAATCATGTATAAGATATTAATTTTGCCCCCTCATCTTTTCCCTTGTGGTCGTTGTGTGCATCCGAACCAAAAGAGAAACTTGAATCACGTTCAATTTTTCTTTGGGATGTGTGTCCAAACCAACATCAATAATCGACAATAGCGTAGCTCTTTGTAAAAAAGGTAAACAAAAAAACCTAAACGTAAACACCACGTCATTTCCAATACCGACGTGTTTTTGATGGTCTACGACATGACACAACAACTCAATGAAGACAAACAACCCTCCTCTCCTAACCACGAATGACTTAACTGTCGAAACACACCCTTCCTCTAGCCAGTTTCGATTGCTATGGTCGGGCAAAACTCAAGTAGGTTTTTTTTGGAGCCAGTGCTCAAATCTTCCTATAGAGCGAAACATCCTTAAAATTGAAGTTTCGCGCTTTGGTTACGTTTAGTGTAAATTACTGTTCCAGTAGCTCCAAAACTCTCGACACTATTTCAGCAATAGCAAGTATTCTAGTAAAACTCCAAATCACTAACAACATCTAAAAATCGTATCGAGGACCAAGCTTTTCACTATGATCAATCAAGTCATGTATATTTTGTTTTACCGAGTTTTAGTCCTTTTCATTTTTTATAGATTAGCATTATCATTTATAGGAAGATTAATATTTTCAATTATTAGATGTCTTTATTTAACTCTTTAAATTAAAATCCTAATTTTGTTTTTCTCTAAAAGATAATTATTTCTAAATGGATAAATCCTAAAACGTATATAGTACAATTTTAGTAAAATACACATTTAATAATCTATTAACATCCCTCTACTCGGCTATTGACATCCCTCTACTCGGCTATTGTGTTTTTTTATAATATTCACAATCTTATTAGAATTTTTTTCAGAATATGATTAATTTTGATTGCATAAATACATAGAAGATTAAATTTTTGATGATGTGCTCATAGTTATGATGCAATTTATAGATTCACAAATAGAGAATCGAAATAAATCTATTAATCTAAATATAAATAAGTTTCAGTTATACTTCTTCTAATGTTGTAGTCAATACTAGAGAGACTATTAATTACATTTTCAATTTGAATGAGCAAGCTCCTAGTTTTGAGACATATGAGTACATGATTGAAAGATCATTGTGAGGATACGTGGACTGAAAAAGAATATAACTAAAATACAATGGAAGCCGAAATTCAAATGGATGTATTTGAGAATATAACAAGAATAGAATAGAATGACTCAATCATAGGTTAGTTGTAAATGTGGGTAAAGTGTGTCAGAACATATTATATTTCATTGCATTGTGCATTATACAAAACTTATCTAGAAAAAGATCTAAACGCCTTTCCCAAACCACATTACAACATGACTTATATCCATAGGTATTGATGTTGCTAGGGACAAGGCAAACGTCAAATATTTGACTGAATGCAATGGGATTGGCTCACTCAACTTTTTTTCTTGGCTGACACGAAGGATGGCGACAGGACCATAACATAATGAACTAAAACAACCATTGTAACGGTGGAAATCAAATAACATAAGGAACTCAAACAACCATTAAATGATGAGAGGACCATAACAGAGAAATTTCTCTGTTACTAATTTGGCTTTTTGTTCCCAAAGTAACTTTCATCTGATTAGTTCAGTTTAAATTGAAGTCCATAAACAGTCTTCAAATTAGTCATGGTTTTTCATGAGATGCAATGCTACTTAGTAATTCAGCTGATTCGTTACTCTCACATAGACAGATGATCAAAGTATTGGCACATAATAAAAATTTCTTTCTTAACCATAAACAGAAGAAACTAAAAAATAATTTTTTGTCGATCGAGTTGTAAATTAAATGAAGCATGCAGCAGAGAGATCAAGAGGAGACGTCGAGCCTCGGTTCGAAGCAGAAGCTGGAGTAGCATTGGGGCCCGAACCACAACCACTCACTGGAGGGGCAATGGAACTGGCTCGACCATTTCCACACCTTCTGCCTCATGTCGAAGGTCACTAGCGCCGGCGACACTAAGGAGGGCATGAAGAGGAAGTCGCCCGCGCCGCAGCAGCTGAAAATTACTAACTTCTTATACATGGAGATCGGCATTTGAGCCACTTCACGCCATTTCTTATCCTCAAGTTCCAAAATCAACGCTTCGTCGTAAGGCGGAAAGATCAATCCGACCATGACCAATTTGTTCGACAGGTTGATCAATCCAGCACATGCAAGACGGCGTGGCGTGGGAATCAATTCTTCAATCAGAGACTGAATGCTAGAGGGAGGCTTGATGAGGTCTAACGCCATTACGTGGCGGTTCAGATTTGGATCGCGGATTATGTAGTAGAGCACGCCGTCGCATACGACGGCCTTGTTGCTTCCCGTCCAGAGGCCGAGGTCTTGGGCGAAGGGAGTGGCCCACAATTTCGTCGTCGATTGGTAGATGTGGACGGATAAGTGACCTTGCCAGGATTTCCCTGGCAGCCGGGTGCCGGTTTGCTCCATGACGACCACGGAGTAGCCGCGCGTGCGGCGGTCGAAGGACAAGGCGAACGCTTTTATCTTGGCGGCAGAACCGACGGGAACTTGAGGAAGCAGCTTCCAGTCGCTCTTGATGGGATTGCCGACCAATATATTCCCGTCGTTGGGGTTCATTAAGCAGACAAGGCCGCAGGAGGAGGACGAGCGCCAGATGCTATTTCCTAAGTGGGGGAAGTCGAAGTTGTACCACCGGTGGAAGCAAGGGTCGTACACGCGGCCCGATAAGGCGCAGTCGTTAAAGCAGGCCCTGAAGAACAACGGCTTCTGTGGCGCCATCATCGCCCACGACAACGGAGGGAAGGAGTGAACCACCTCGTACCACCGTTTGCACACGATGCCCAATTTGATGATGTTGGCGATGGGCAAAAAGGAGAGCACCTTCTGCAGGATTTCGTCGGGTAGAATGGCGTCCCATGATAGCAATGCTCCCTCCTCCTCCTCTTGCACCTCCTCGCCGTCAGTATCTCTAGGCATCGTTCTGATCTCTGCAACCTCGTGGTGGATGGGATCTCTCTCCTTCCGCGACTCATCCATGAAGAAGATAAACAACTGCCTGGTGAAAAACCCCTCTGAATCAAGGAGAGGGGAAAAAACCCTTCAAATTTAAGAAAGAACAAAAACTAATAGTTCGACATTTTATCTATCAATCTCTTCTTCGCTTTAAATATGACCTTCCTACCTTAAGAAATTTAGATATATTATTACTTTATTTAGATTAATATATAAGTTTGGACATGATCCGTTTTTTATAAAATTTAATAAATAAAAAAGTTAGTATAAAATTAATATAGGAAAACAGAAAAGATCAACCTAAGATATTTTGAATACCCTATTTTTTTCCTTTTATTCTATAGAAATAAAATTAAATAATTGAAAACATAGAAATTATATTAGAAAGCGAACAATTTCTTTCTAAAAAAAATAATATAAATAAGGAATATATTGGCATAAAAAAAAAAGTTAATGATAAAAAAGATAAACTAACTTTCGATTCATTCAAATAAGGAATACAATGACATCAAAAGAGCAATAATTGAAGAAATAAAGTTGGATATTTGTCTATATAAAAAATAAAAAATAATAATAATAATAAAATAATTGACACAATAAAGTAGCAACGGAAGGAGACCCAGCTCCCAATTACTTTTGGTTGAGGAAAATAAAAATTAGATAAGTCATCAAATTTTTTAATCTGTTGAGGAAAATAAAAATTTTCGTTGAAGAAGACCCTCCCCTCCTCCGGATTACAATTACTTCAGCTTTCGGTTGAGGAAAATAAAAATTTGCTTAAGTCATCAAATTTTTTATAAACGTATTTTATTTAACATAATTAGGATTTTGTAAGAAAAAGTTTTTATTTTATGAAAAATGGACCGCATTATCAAATTATAAAAAGGACGATTAGGATGAAATACAATAGATAATTTTTTTATTAATATGATTTGTAATTTTTGTTTTTGATAAGAATAAGTAAATTTCCTTTAAGGTAGGTGAGGAGACGGTAACTTTGTTAGTCAGTTGCGTGTTAAGAATGAAATTAAGTTGTGTTCTTTCCTCTTCTTTCCTTTCAAATAAACATGGAAAAGACTTGAAACTTTATTTGTTTATTTATTTGTATTTTCTTTTATTTTCATCTGTATAAACACATTATTATTGACTTTTTAGATGATTAATTGATATTTCACGTACGTAATTATGCATGATTGTTATTTAGAAGAAAAAAAAACTACAATTAAATTGAATATATCTAATTAAAAAATGAAACTACGCCTAAATGTTATTGTAAGAAAAAGACAATCAATATGTAGCTCGCAAAATTTCCATATTTCATGTCAAATAGAACATCCCACGTACCATATGGCTGCGTAACAATTTTTGTGACTACCGTGAAGTCTCCCTGTCTTGCAGAACCCATCAAATGATTGTGTCAGCGGTAACTTCTAATCCGGACTAGTCATTACATCAAACACGTTAATTGCAACGTCGAGGCGATAGGATTTTCATAGATGATTAATGACTATACCAAAGGTGACTGCATAACTGGTCCTTCGATCATGTCTGTTTCAAATTTCCAGGAATTACTCAGTTGCTTCTTGCGTTCGCAAAACTTGAGAACAACAAAACAAAAAAAAAACTAGTCATAATTCATAATAGAAGATAGAAAATAATGGGCAGACTATAAATATATTGGATTTGTTCCTATTTAGCAAATGGAAATATATATATATATATATATATATATAATATATATATATATATAAACGAGGGGTAACAGAATCAGGGACGATCAGTCCGACTTTAAGGAAGTTTTCTATTGGTTGCAGGGTAAATCGAGAAGGGCGCGTAACAGGCGGTCTAGAAGCCCAACGTCCCAGAGTTCACACCCCATTTAGAAAAAAAAATTCTATAAAATATGTCGTAACTGGATATCGAATCGTAGATACCTAAGATGATGATTAGTCTTCCTGTCGTTACACTATAGCCTAAGGGCTTCTATTTACCAAATGACTATTAACGAGGTTTTTTCAATCTCGGGTGATCAGTCCCGTTCGACGGAAGTTTCTCATCGACCGCTAGAGTAAATAGGGAAGTGCTCACGGTGAACTGTCTAGAAGCCAGCGTCTCAGGATTCGTACCATATTTGGAAGAAAAATTTCTACAAATATATCATAACTGGAGATTGAACCATGGATATCTTAGTTAATCTTGCCTTAAGTTTTATATTTTTAGATTTCTCTGTTGAAAATAACTCCAACTGTTTATCTTCCATTATCTGTTTTTGCAGTTTCCTCTGTTAAGCCAGTTTTGCAATTTGTTCAGCGAATTTTATAATTTGTGTATTTCTGCCTTTTCTTTCTCTTCTTTGCGTTTTACAAGTTGGGTCATGAACTTGACTTTCATTTTTAACTAATTTTTAAATAAAACATCTGTTTTAAAATTCTAATAAATTAAAAAGATTAATCATTTAGTAAATTATAATTTTTTTTTATTTTTTCAATCATTATTATTTTAATAGGATTATATTGATGTTTTCTATTTCTTATATAGTAATATTTTTTATTTATTAAAATGTATAAAAGAGAATAACGTCTTTTATTTTTACCTAGCAACTTTAGGTTACTTTAGAGTTTTTTTTCACCAATTACGTGATTACGATCTCATCTTCCTAATGGACTGATACTGCCCCCAATTCATCGGTGATTTGTACAGAGAAGAGGATGAATTTCATAAGATTGCTGATATCATTCCTCCTCGATAATCTGAAAAGAGAAAGCGAGTTAGGAGGACAATCAAATTGTAGGCAGTTAATTAAATATTATTCGTGAATGATTTGAATTCTATATGATCTCCTTTAAGAGGATTGATTGGGGTAGGGGTGGGCTATTACAATTAGTGGCTCCTTCAGTTGAAGAATATACAATTTTTTTTATCGAATCACTTAATTAAGTTTGTCGAATATTTATATCACTTATATTATTTTAAAAATTAACAAATCATGTATAAGATATCAATTTTGCCCCCCTCATCTTTTCCCTTGTGGTCGCTGTGTGCATCCGAACCAAATGAGAAACTTGAATCACGTTCAATTTTGCTTTGGGATGTGTGTCCAAACCAACATCAATAATCGACAATAGTGTAGCTTCTTCGTAAAAAAGGTGAACAAAAAAACCTAAACCTAAACACCACGTCATTTCCAATACCGACGTGTTTTTGATGGTCTACAACATGACACAACAACTCAATGAAGACAAACAACCCTCCCCTCCTAACCACCAATGTCTCAACCGTCGAAAGACACCCTTCCTCTAGCCAGTTTCGATTGCTATGGTCGGGCGAAACTCAAGTAGGTTTTTTTTTGGAGCCAGTGCTCAAATCTTCCTGTAGAGTGAAGCATCCTTAAAATTGAAGTTTTGCGCTTTGGTTTAGTGTAAATTACTGTTCCAGTAGCTCCAAAACTCTCGACACTATTTCAGCAATAGCAAGTATTCTAGTAAAACTCCAAAGCACTAACAACATCTAAAAATCGTATCGAGGACCAAGCTTTTCGCTATGATCAATCAAGTCATGTATATTTTGTTCTACCGAGTTTTAGTTGCCCTTTTCGTTTTTTTATAGATTAGCATTATCATTTATAGGAAGATTAATATTTTCAATTACTAGATGTCTTTATTTAACTCTTTAAATTAAAACCCTAATTTTGTTTTTATCTAAAAGATAATTATTTCTAAATGGATAAATCCTAAAACGTATATAGTACAATTTTAGTAAAATACACATTTAATAATCTATTAACTTCCTCTACTCCGCTATTGTGTTTTTTTAAATATTCACAATCTTATTAGAATTTTTGTTCAGAATATGATTAATTTTGATTGCATAAATACATAGAAGATTAAATTTTTGATGATATGCTCATAGTTATGATGCAATTTATAGATTTACAAATAGAGAATCAAAATAAATCTATTAATCTAAATATAAATAAGTATCAGTAATATAACGCCTTCAACTTCTTCTAATGTTGTAGTCAATACTAGAGAGACTATTAATTACATTTTCAATTTGAATGAGCAAGCTCCTAGTTTTGAGACATATGAGTACATGATTGAAAGATCATTGTGAGGATACGTGGACTGAACAAGAATATAACTAAAATACAATGGAAGCCGAAATTCAAATGGATGTATTTGAGAATATAACAAGAATAGAATGACTCAATCATAGGTTAGATGTAAATGTGGGTAAAGTGTGTCTGAACATATTATCTTTCATTGAATTGTGCATTATACAAAACTTATCTAGAAAAAGATCTAAACGCCTTTCCCAAACCACATTACAACATGACTTATATCCATAGGTATTGATGTTGCTAGGGACAAGGCAAACGTCAAATATTTGACTGAATGCTGGGATTGGCTCACTCAACCTTTTTTCTTGGCAGAGACGAAGGATGGCGACAGGACCATAACAAAATGAACTAAAACAACCATTGTAATGGTGGAAACCAATAACATAAGGAACTAAAACAACCATTAAATGATGAGAGGGCCATAATAGAGAAATTTCTCTGTTACTAATTTGGCTTTTTGTTCCCAAAGTAACTTTCATCTAATTAGTTCAGTTTAAATTAAAGTCCGTAAACAGTCTTCAAATTAGTCATGGTTTTTCATGAGATGCAATGTTACTTAGTAATTTAGCTGATTCGTTACTCTCTCATATAGACAGATGATCAAAGTATTGGCACATAATAAAAATTTCTTTTTTAACCAGAACAAGAAGAAACTAAAAAATAATTTTTTGTCGATCGAGTTGTAAATTAAATGAAGCATGCAGCAGAGAGATCAAGAGGAGGCGTCGAGTCTCGGTTCGAAGCAGAAGCCGCAGTAGCATTGGGGCCCGAACCACAACCTCTCACTGGAGGGGCAATGGAATTGGCTCGACCATTTCCACACCTTCTGCCTCATGTCGAAGGTCACTAGCGCCGGCGACACTAAGGAGGGCATGAAGAGGAAGTCGCCCGCGCCGCAACAGCTGAAAATATCTAACTTCTTATACATGGAGATCGGCATTTGAGCCACTTCACGCCATTTTTTATCCTCGAGTTCCAAAATCAACGCTCCATCGTAAGGCGGAAAGATCAATCCGACCATGACCAATTTGTTCGACAGGTTGATCAATCCAGCACATGCAAGAGGGCGTGGCATGGGAATCGATTCTTGAATCAGAGACTGAACGCTAGAGGGAGGCTTGATGAGGTCTAACGCCATTACGTGGCGGTTCAGATTTGGATCGAGGATTGTGTAGTAGAGCACGCCGTCGCATACGACGGCCTTGTTGCTTCCCGTCCAGAGGCCGAGGTCTTGGGCGAAGGGAGTGGTCCACAATTTCGTCGTCGATTGGTAGATGTGGACGGATAAGTGGCATTGCCAGGATTTCCCTGGCAGCCGGGTGCCGGTTTCCTCCATGACGACCACGGTGTAGCCGCGCGTGCGGCGGTCGAAGGACAAGGCGATCGCTTTTATGTTGGCGAGATAACCGATGGGAACTAGAGGATGCAGCTTCCAGTCGCTCTTGATGGGATTGCCGACCAATAAGTTCCCGTCGTTGGCGTTCATTAAGCAGACAAGGCCGCAGGAGGAGGACGTGTGCCAGTTGCTGATTCCTAAGCGGGGGATGTCGAAGTTGTACCACCGGAGGAAGCAAGGGTCGTACACGCGGCCCGATGAGAAGTAGTGGTTAAAGCAGGCCCAGAAGAACAACGGCTTCCGTGGCGCCATCATCGCCCACGACAACGGCGGGAAGGAGTGAATCACATCGTACCACCGTTTGCACACGATGCCCAATTTGATGATGTTGGCGATGGGCAAAAAGGAGAGCACCTTCTGCAGGATTTCGTCGGGTAGAATGGCGTCCCATGACAGCAATGCTCCCTCCTCCTCCTCCTCCACCTCCTCGGCGTCACTATCTCTAGGCATCGTTCTGATCGCTGCAACCTCGTGGTGGATGGTATATCTATTCTTCCGCGACTCCTCCATGAAGAAGATGAGATCGTAAACAACTACCCGGTGAATAAAACCGTCTGAATCAAGAACAGAAAAAAAAACCCTAATATGTAAGAAAGAACAAAAACTAATAGTTCGACCTTTTATCTATCAATCTCTACTTCGCTTTAAATATGACCTTCCTACCTTAAGAAAATTTAGATAGATTATTACTTTATTTAGATTAATATATAGGTTATTATATTAATCTCTACTTCGCTTTTTATAAAATTTAATAAATAAAAAAGTTATTATATAATTAATATAGGAAAACAGAAAAGATCAACCTAAGATATTTTGAATACCCTATTTTTTTCCTGTTCTATAGAAATAAAATTTAATAATTGAAAACATATAAATTATATTAGAAAGCGAATAATTTCTTTCTAAAAAATAATATAAATAAGGAATATATTGGCATAAAGAAAGTTAATGATAAAAAAAAACTAACATTCGATTCATTCAAATAAGAAATACATTGACATCAAAAGAGCAATAATTGAAGAAATAAAGTTGGATATTTGATTATCAAAAACAAAAAAAAATATTAATAATAATAAAATAATTGACAAAATAAAGTAGCAACGGAAGGAGACCCTCGCAATTACTTTTGGTTGAGGAAAATAAAAATTAGATAAGTCATAAAAATTTAAATCTGTTTAATTTTTTATAAAATGTATTTTATTATAATAATTAGGATTTTATATGATTTTTTTTATTTTATGAAGTACTGATCACATTATCAAATTATGAAAATGAAGATTAGAATTAAATACAATAGATAAATTTTTTATTAATGTGATTTCTATTTTTTTTTAATAAGAATCAGTAGATTTCTTTTAAGGGAGGTGAAGAGATTGTAACTTTGTTAGTTAGTCGTTTGTTAAGAATTAAATTAAGTTGTGTTCCCCTTTCCTTTCCTTTCCTTTCCTTTCAAATAAACATAGAAAAGGCGTGCAACTTTATTTGTTTATTTTTTCCACTTTCTT
Organism: Boesenbergia rotunda; assembly: GCA_024364735.1. Lineage (NCBI taxonomy): Eukaryota > Viridiplantae > Streptophyta > Magnoliopsida > Zingiberales > Zingiberaceae > Boesenbergia > Boesenbergia rotunda. The sequence goes on along the minus strand of JAGFNQ010003224.1, from coordinate 97,502 downwards.
TTATTTCATCTGTATAAATACATTATTATTTACTTTCTAGATAATTAATTGATATTTCAAGTACTTAATTATGCATAATTTTTATTTAGAAAAAAAACTCCATTTAAATTAAATATATCTAATTAAAAAATGAAACTAAACCCAAAAGTTATGGTAATCAATATGTAGCTCCTAGGCAAAATTTTCATATTTCATGTCAAATAGAACATCCCACATGGTAAATTACCGTGTGGTAATTATATATCCTAGTGTAATATTTTTGTGACCACCATGAAGTCTCCCCATCTTGCAGAACCCATCAAATGATTGTGTCAGCGGTAACTTCCGAATCCGGACTATTCATTACATCAAACACGTTAATTGCATCGTCGAGGCGATAAGATTTTGATAGATGATTGATGAGTATACCAAAGGTGACTACATAACTTGTTCTTGGATCGTGTCTGCTTCAAATTTTCAGGAATTGCTCATCAGTTTGCTTCTTGCTTTCACAAAACTTGAGAACAACAAGGTCAACTAGACACATAATTCATAATAGAAGATAGAAAATAAACGGCAGACTATAAATATATTTGATTTGTTTCCGTTTAGAAAATCATATGAACCGATCCCATGAAATTTTTCACCATCATAAATTAGAAAGCACTCGTAGCATCTAGAAAACTAACATCCCAGAAATTTTATCTTATTTAGAGGAAAAATTCTTATAAAATATATCATAGTTAGGGATCGAACCATGAATACCTACAATAATAATTAATCACTCTACTGTTACACCATATCCAAGGACTTCTATTTCGCAAATGAGTCCATGAATGTTTAAGACATGTAATTACTAAATTAAATGGAAATGACGTAAATAATTGAGACGTGAATTTTTTTAGTAAATAACAATAATAATCATACAATTACTTCTACCTACACTAAGTTCTTTAAGATTTAAAGAGTGCCCCCGGAGTTATGGTACAGCGGTAGGGTTACTAGTAGTTTACCCAGATATTCACGGTTTAATCCCCAGCTATGACACATTTTACAGAAATTTTTCCTCCAAATGGGGCGCGAACCATGAGACGCTGGACTTCTAGACTACCCACCGAGAGCGCTTCCCGATTTATCCTGGTGACCGGTGGGAAATTTCTGTAGGACCGGGCCGGTCACCCAGGTTCAATTTGTCTGCTGCCTGATTTATTATTTTTTTTTAAGATTTAATGAGGAGGTTGGTTGAAAAAACCTCGTTAATTTTTTTTTAACATTTAAAGAAATTACCTTAGTTAATCTTGCCTTAAGTTTTATACTTTTAGATTTCTCTTTTGAAAATAAATCCAACTGTTTATCTTCCGTCATCCGCAATTTCCTCTGTTCAACCAGTTTTGCAATTTATTTAGCGAGTTTTGCAATTTACGTATTTCTGCCCTTCTTTGTGGTTTACTAGCCCCCACGGGCAGCTGAGATGGTTAGAGCACAGGGGCTTACATCTAACCGCCTGGGTTCGAGCCACACGGGGCGCGCTGCGATAATATCAAAGGCGTCCTGTGTACAAAGTTCTCGGCCCAACTGTGTCCCGTGATTTATCTCCCTCGTCTTGGCTTAGGGGCAGGCTGTCGAGGGCGCTGGGGGCGAGCGTAATCGCCTTTTGCATCTTCTTTGTGGTTTACTGGTTGGGTCATGAAATCGGCTTTCATTTTTAACTACTTTTTTAAATAAAAAAGCTTTTATGAATATCTAATAAATTAAAAAGATCAATCATTTAGTAAATTTTATTTTATTTTTTATTTTTTCAATCATTATTATTTTAATAGTAATACTAGTGTAATATCCGTGCGATGAACGGGAATCTTACGCAATTCAAAATTAAAAGAAATGTCAAATGAATATTTCAGATTTGTGTTTATCATCAATATGGAAAAAAAAGGATGCTATGAAACTATAATGTATATGTAGCAACCCTTTCAATTTGCCTTCTTTTATTGTGTAAAAAATAGCAACAATAAGGAAACCTACCTGTACATGTAGGCATCCTGACCGAGGTTGAGGCGAGGATAAAAAGACGACTCCATTGAACGATCAAAGGAGGCGGCGGCAAAGGAGAGGGTGACACTGTAGACGACCGATCGAAGGAAACCTTTGCAAAATCGAAGCAGATGGCGGCACAGGAGAGGACAGAACTATAGACGACCGGATCGAAGGAGACATCTGCAAAATTGAAGGAGAAGGTGGCATAGGAGAGGGCGACAACGTAGACGACCGGATCGAAAGAGATGGTGGTCGAATCGAAAGAGACGACGGCAAAGGTGGCGGCGGCAGAGCAGAGAAAGGGATTGTTTTAGGTTAGATGAGGGAGGCCGATAGAGAGAAAAAAAGAGAAATTAAAAAATTAATTAAAAAAATCTAAAATCTATTTGGTTTAGAAAAATCTAAAAGTTAGATGTGGTTTAGGCGGGAATCGTAAACTCTTTGTGAATGTCACGTCTGCATGCATACTGTAGCAAAAACTGTATTTTATAAATATTAATAATAATAATAAATAGATATTGATCTTTCGGTAAATTGCCATTAAATCTCCAATAGCCCTTTGAACTTTGCAATCACTCCCCACACAAGTTTTTCTTTATTTTTACTCCCTGATAGATTTGAGTATAAAAGGGGGAAAATTGAATATACATCAGTGAAAATGAGTATAAAAGGATGAAACTTGAGTATAAAAGAATGAAAATTAAGTACAGGGTTATTGATGTGGTGGATGCAAACTGTCATATTCAGTTTTTTAACTTTTATACTCAATTTTCTTCAAATAATACTCACCAAACATCACATCAGGGACTGCATGCAAAGAAATGTTTGTGTAGGGATTGCATGCAAAGTTGACTTGATAAGTGGGGAGTTTAGGAAAATTTACCCTTGATCTTTTCTATTTCGTATATATATATTTTTTATTTATTAAAATGTATAAAAGAGAATTACGTTTTTTTCCCCTAGCAACTTTAGGTTAGTGTAGCGGTTGTTTTCGCCAGTTACTTGACTTCGATCGCATCTTGACTGATGCTCAAGCTCCTTGACAGTCAATTCGTCAATGATTTATGAGGAGAAGAGGACGAACTTTATAAGATGGCCGACGAGATTTCTTCCCAAAGATTTGAAAATAGAAAGCGAGTTAGGAGGACAGTTAAAGAGATTCTAACAGTCACTCTGACGTTAAAGTCAGAGATGGATAAAAAAAAATCGCACTAGGAATTAATTCGGATTTTTGCCTTTTTTTGGGATAAAAATATCTTTTTATAAAGATTTTTTAAAAAATATTTAAGTTTCAAAATCGTTACTACATGAGACTTTTGTGATGCATTTAGATGAATTTAAGATGGACGTTTCTTCATGGGGATACATTTTCTCTGTCGTTTAACATACATTTTTAGAAACCATTGCTATTTTTTTCTAGAGTGAGAGGTTTTATCAGCCTTTTGCTAAATTCAAACTCAATGATCGAGTTTGAAGAGCTAAGCTATAGCTCGGGTGTCAAGCTCGAGAATCAAGCTCGGAGTTCAATTTTTAAAGAGCTGAGTTACTCAATTCTATCCTCGGGATAAGAACCCTCTATCCCCTAATTTAGACAGTCCGAATCCTCTGTGCCAAGCACACCCTTATATCCGTGTACCAACTCATCGGCGAGCGCCGGCGAGTCGTCCGATCGACGATCGGACACCATCAATAATTTTTGATCGTCGTTCCGAATAAGATGATATCCTCGAAGAACGGTGAACCAGTCGAAATCGTCGCATCAAACGTCTCGTCGGATTCGACGGTGAATACGGTAACATCACAATTGCGACGATTTCGACGGGTTCACCGTTCTCCGAGGATATCATCTTATTCGGAACGACGATCAAAAATTATTGGTGGTGTCCGATCGTCGATCGGACGACTCGCCGGCGAGTTGGTACACGGGTACAGAGGTGTGCTTGGCACAGAGGATCCGGACTGTAATTTAGATTGGGTGTTTGGCTCACACTTTGGGTCAGAATTTCTTAACCTATGTGGAATGATATAAGCTGGGTCTGCGACCTGGACAAAATACTTGCTTTATCTAGGATAGTGTAACGTTTTAGCTGGCTCAGAAAAACCTCACTCCATTCCATATATCAGGACGATGCCTCGAGATAGCGACAGGGAGGAGGAGGAGGAGGAGGCGAGGGAACATTTCCGGGCCCCCGATTCTTCAACGTGATCAACTCTGTCTATAAGAAAGTGATTTCTTAATAGCCTAGACATCTTGGATAAAATAGGAAATTGGTGCAGCCGTCGAAACAGGTCAGGAACGTATGTTTTTAAAGAATAAAATAGACCCTCGCGATTGTTTCTTTCCCAAGAACAATTATTTATTATAATTAGAAAATTACAATTTTAATTCGATAAGAAATGATATTTCAAAATTTATTTTCCACCAAATATAACTAATAGCGAATATAATAATCATTCATAGTGAATATAATAATGATTCGTATAAACAAATGTAGCGGGTGGATTTTGAGATTTCTTCGGCTGTTCATTGTTTCATGACAAAGACATCCAACTCACCGTATTTCTATGATATGCATAAACTAACAGGACCAAGTTCATGTTAGAAGAGGCATTAGATAATCTCCCCAAAAACAAAGTATTAATAAGATTACTATAAGAACAAAAAATTTGAAGAACCTTCTGTGGCCTAATGTCCTCGTAAGGCGAGTAAATCTCATATCAGGGAACCACTCATCTCCGAATCTATGGATGCATTTGCTACAATTTCTATCCCTGACAAATCTGTTCTGTTGTTCTTCACGGCTTCGATTTGATCAGCAAATGAGATTTGTTTGAAACTATGATTTTTAATCACTTCCATGTCCCATTTCTTGAACTCTGGTCTCGTTTCTTCAATCATGTCAGCTTCAAATTTCCAGGAATTGCTCAGTTGCTTCTTGCGTTCACGAAACTTGAGAACAAAAAGGAAAAGGGAAAAAAAAATGAGAAAGGTCAACTAAACCCAATTGAAAATAGAAAATAATTGGCAGGCTATAAAGATATTGGATTTGTTTCAGTTTAGCAAATGAGTACATAGCTTGGAAGGTTTATGAATGTTTATAGACATATATAGTCACTAATGAAAATGCCAGTAATAGTTGAGACAAGAATTTTAGTAGTAAATAAGAATTATAATCATGCAATAACTTCTAAGTTCAACAAGTTCTTTAAGATTTAAGAAATTACCTTAGTTAATCTTGCCTTGAGTTTTAAACTTTTAGATAATGATATCTTCTTTTCTCTGTTAGATTTCTCTCTTGACAATAATTCCAACTGTTTGTCTTCCATCAATTGTTTCCGCAGTTTCCTCTGTTCAGCGAGCTTTGCAATTTTTTCAGTCCTCTCCCTTGCAACCATTTCAGCTCTTAGCTTTGCACGTACTTTTGCCCTTTCTTTCTCTTCTTTGTGTTTTACTTGTTGGGTCATGAATTCGGCTTTCATTTTCTCAAAGCCATCCCATTCTAATTCCTCTTGGTCATCAGTTCCTGTTTTTGCTGCTTCAGCAATAGTTCTTGCCCACAATGTGTAGCATTGGGCTTGCAGTCGTTTAATTTTTCGACGCTCTTCCCATATCTTTGTTAGGGAAGAACTAATCCTAGATTTGCTTTGGTCACTACACAAAAGTAATTAATATTCATGAAGATGAAAGTTCCATTGAGATATCTATTCACAGGAATCTTGAATCATAGGTTGGAGTAAGATTTAACAATGACTTTTGCAAACTGAAACAAATTACGTGTGCTTATGATGGTGTTGAGACATCTTCTTCCGGACCTAAAGCCATACAAACAAATTATTAAACTTTAAGAAAGTATAGAGCATCACCAACCAACAAACAGAATATTATTTACTAAGAATGTATGAGATAGGTTTACATGCCATCACCTTGGGGTCGCTTAAGGCCTCCAATGTTTTTTTCTTAATGAGTTCTCGAGTCTCTACAATCCACACAACATATAATGTTAGTATCAGCTAGGTCAAATTCAGATCACAATGGAAGGGTAAAAATGGATATACGGCAGCACACCATCATTATAACAAAGATAAACAAGGGAGAAACAGAAAAGTAAATTCCACCTTCACTGTGTTTCTTTCCTTTGTTCCAAGGTATCCTGCCTCTGTTTGCTGCGCCAATCTTCAGTCTTCTCTGGATTTCTTCATTGGAGACATCTTGAGCACTTTCACAATTGGTGGAGCCTTTCTCATACTTCACACTGGATACAGAAGTCTGAAATCTATGGCTTGCTGGTTCCTTATTTTCACAATGCTCAGTTGATAAACCTAAACTGAAGAATTGAGGACTAATTTCGGACGGTGATCCATCAAGCAAAAGTTGCAATGTTTCTCCATGATGAACTTTTGGGCAGGGATTAAGGGCTAACAATATTCCATGTGCCTCCCTCGATGTAGCTATTGGAAGTGACAACAGCTTGAATGGAAGTTTAGGTTTAAAATCTTTCAAACCATAGGCGGAGAATGCTGAATGAATACTGAGGGTAGAATAAAAGAATCACCATGTTAAAAAAGCAATAGCCACAAGCTGATTTTAATCATTAAAAGAACATGTAATTGAGCTCTGCCTGCCTCTTCCTCCCTATTTATGTCTACTTCTACTGCATAAATTTGGTCCTTAAAAAGCCACATTGCACGAGATTCATAAAGTAGGAAAAGTAGACACTGAAGCAGCTATAGTATAGTAAAACGTTGCACAACTTAAATACAGTGAGTTGTTCAAATTTTCAGTACAGTTGCTATCTCCTGATTTATAATTCGATACAAGTACCGAGAGAAGAAGATGATGGTGGAGTTCTCCAGCCTTACTTTGCTATTTATTAGTGAAAGGAACATTGCAAGTTTATTAGTTTATAATATTCTATGTTGGATTTAGTAGGTCTAAAATCTCCATGCCAACATTAATTTTAAGCCAAGTAAAGTGATGAACGAATTTTGTGCTACTACCAGTATTTGAACCTAATTGTCAATGCAACAATTGATGCCTCAAAACTTTTTAAAGCTCGTTTTTAACAAACTATCATAAAGATTATCAATCAAATTTCATAGTATAAGTAGTTGCACACAAGTAAGTACCTTGGCCCCCCACAAAAGTAAGTCCTTTCCATATCTTAGAGAAATTCTTCCAGGAAAGACAAGTGAAAGTAAGGGCCTAGTCCTTAGACAAATAAGCGGAAGAGCAATATGTACTTATTTAACATGACTGAGGGCTAAACAACAAGGCCTCTGAAAATTCAGAATTAATAACTCAAGGAAATCATTGCACTTAACTTTATGTAACTTCTAAATTTGTGAAAGATCATAAAAGCCTACTAAAGACATTATAACAATTAACAAATTACTATGACCGGTGATATACAAGTTGCTTTGTAATGATTACGGAAGTAGTGAAGGTAACATTTCAGCTGTCTTTTTTTCTGCTTTCCTTCAGCATAGACGATTATATTTCCGCAGATATGATACACAGCTTCCCTAATCTCAAGTTCATAAGTCACACATGTCGGTTAACCATGGGGAAACCCCAACGTCTATCATATGCCACTAAATCCTAAAAAAAAGAATCTCATTTCGAGAAGAGAGATTCTCCAAATCGAAGACCTAGACGCAGATAACATTGTTGATCATAATTGCACTTCTCAAACGACTATATCTTCCTCAACGACCCTAACATCATTGCATCGGTAATAGCACATGAATGTAGCTGCTCAGAGCAAAACGTATGCGTAGGAACATTTTTTTCCGAAAATTATGCGTAGAAGAAACGTGTGCAGAATAACGAGAAATATAGATCATCTCTTCCGCTTATGTGAATGATTGAGAAAGATCAGTAGGCAAGCAAAGGGGAAAGAATCATAAAAGGGAACCTTACAGCCGAAGAAGACATCGAGAGGCGACGCAACGGATGGTCGGCGGCGGTACCATGGCGAATGGGATTAGATCGGGCTGCAAGAGAAATAAAGATCATAATTGGGCCGGGCCATTGTTGGGACAGCAACGGTTATGATTGTGATCTATTCTAACAAAGCTTGGTTATTCATCTCTAATATATTTAATATATTAATAAATATATAATTTTATTTTTTAAATAATAACGAGTGTTTTTTTTTTAATTTTAGCCTAAAGTTTTTCACCCACTACAAATTGAATTCTAATTGGCAAAAACATAGACCTACGGCTCTATTTCTTTCCTATGCTATGTTTCCCCCGAGTTATAGTGTAGCAGAAGGATAATTAATTGTCATCAAAGATGTTCATGGTTCGATTTATTCTGACGATTAATAAAAAATTTCTATGAAACCTGATTGATTTCTCGAAGTCCAATGTTATCTAACCTCCTTAATTATTATTTTTTCTCCTATGCTATGTTGGCTAATCCAACTCAATTTCAGTCTCTATCACAACTTTTGCACAAGATAACACCACTAGCTTATTGAAGTCAACTCACATGACTACTTATAAGAAAGTTATATTAAAAAAATGAATAAGTGAAAGCATCATTTAAATTATAAAACACCATGTAAAAAAAAAAAAGAAGATATGGTCCGGTACATGAAACTCATGCTAACATGTGTCCCAAGAAATAATCTATTATATACAATTTTATTTGATAAGAGATTGTTATCAACTTCTCCGGTAGAAAAGAAGTCAATTAACTTGTTCATTCTGATGTTTAAATTGGAGGCCAAGAAAGAACACCCTGCCCTAGTGAGTTTGCATTATTTGAACAGATGCGAAATGCTTTCATCATGAATTTGGCAGAAAATGCACTTCTTATCATGGACAAGGATTTCCCTTTCTGCTAAGTTGAATGTTTGTCTTTATCCTTCCATTGAGAAGTAACCAAGCGAAGAATTTAACCTTTTTAGGGACAAATGAAGACCATAAATGTGTGTATTCAGCTTCTATAACAATTAAATAACAGTGAAGGTGCCAATAGTGTTCCACATTTAGAAAATTTATGTTCATTGATACTCCAATTCAATATGATCTATGTTGGCATTCCAGGCATTTACGATTCGATCCTCAGCTACGATGTATTTTATAGAATTTTTTTTTTCAAATGGGATGTGAATCTTGGGGCGCTGGACTTCTAAACCGTCCGCCATGAGCACTTTTCGATTTACCCTGATGGCCGATAGGAAACTTTCGTGGGGTCGGATCAGTCGCCCAAGGTTGAAAAAACCTCATTAATCATTTTTTTCTATGTTGGATACAAGTAAATGGAAAAAGAGGTGGAGAAGAAAGAGACTCTATTGTGAATAGGACTTTAGTCCGACATTGAGAGTTTCAAAGTATTTTTGATTTGATTAAATTGATTCACAAGTATGTTACTCGTAAATAAATATATGGGAAGAGACTCTCTCTCATGCATGAGTGCATAGGGATACAAATGTAAGGCTCATATTTATACTGAACTAAGTTGAAGTAAAAGTGATATACTTTGACAAACCGAGCTCAGGACGTTCAGGTTGATAAGTTGAAATTTATCATATTCTACTCTGTTGTAGATGACTTCTATTTCCATTTGAAAAATGTCTCTTTGTTAAAACCTTTAGAATCAATTTAATACTGATAGCTTCATGGGCAATAGGTCTGGTTTCACCGAATGCAGTTAATTCTACTGGTTTGTAGATTCCCTTTGTACAAACTATTGGGTCCTTGAGATTTTAACTTCCCGAGTTCATGAACAGCCACCTCAATCTCATATCATGAAAGGCGCTACCTATCGAATGCTGACTTGCTGTGTCTCTTGATCAAACAGCTGAATCTAATGATTTGGATCTAGAATTCTTTGTTTAGGTCCAGGTTATAGAAAAACCTATCTAGTTTTGCAAGAGCTAGAGGATTTTGATGATTACTCCAAGTGAAAGGGCAACCAAGAGTAGCTACTTCGTACAAGTCCATTTTTCACCATTTTGAAAAGGGGAGTTTGCTCTAGTACCAACAAAGTATTTCTTTCTTTCTTGCTTTCTTTCTTTCATTCATGATAACGTGGCATTACAATTGATACGGGGATAGCCGTTCGGACCGCCACCTAGATGAGGCTCCACGAGAAACGAGAGTTAAAACTGTTAGATATCTTGGATATCTAGTGTGAATGGAAGAGAGGTGGTGGGACTTTAGTCCCACATTGGAACTTTCTAGAGAGTAGAAAGTGAGGAGGAGAATAAAGAGGCACCCTTGTGAGTGGAGCTTTAGTCCCGCATTGGGAGTTTTAAGGTAAAATGATTGGTTTATATTGTATCACAAGCATGATAGTTATGAACAAATGCTAGGGGAGAGGCTCTCTCTCACGCGTGGGTGCGCAGGGGTGGTGCAAATCCAGGGCCCGGATTTGTACTGAACCAAGTGAACTCGTGTGCGTGCACGATCCGCGCACGTCGAATGTCTGACCGATCGGGGCAAAATTTGTCCAAGTAGGTGAACCAACATTTTGTCACAATTGATTTTTGCTCAAATGTAACTGATGTATTAATTTGTGCCCGTGGTCGGTTGTTGTATCCTAAGAGATAGACGTCCATCTGAGCCTCGAAGCACCGTCGGAGGAGGACGAATCTGTTTAAAGGAAACTGCGCTTCGCAGGCCTCACTCGGGAGCTCGGAAACCTCGCTCGAGAAACTCACTCGGGAGCTCGGGAGACTGCAGTCAAGAGGAAAAGCAGCTCGGGCCACTCAACAGAGATAAGTTGAAATTAGTTTCAATAATTTCAATTTAGTGTAAAATCTCCGAAATGAGCCCTTCTCCTCCAACAAAAACTGAGTCTAAGAAGGGGTCTATTAGATGATAGATGCCTCCGAACGCGCAATAGACATCTCCGAGCGGAGTTGTCCTAATTGTTGAATATTGAACAAACGAACACTAACATATATAAAAGAAAGCTTTATTATTGATCGATTGTCATAGGCTACCAAGCTTATTTATACATATTCTCAAGATAATATATAAAAAATATAATGATAAATATGTTAATATATTATCATAAATATAGTAATATATTATCATAAATATGGTAATAATAAATATAGAAATAATGATGAATATGGTTTGGATTGCAATTCAAACATGATAAATCATCGATAATTAATGTCAATTTCTAAATCTACTGAATTGCTACTCTTATCGTCATTACCTTCGACAAATTTGATAGAAGATTTTGAACATTGAGTTTGGTTGTCAATAACCAATCAAATCTTCTAGAGTAAACACCACCAGTACGATCAACGAATAGATCTATTGAACTTTGTCTTTGATGAAAGAAGATAACAACTAGAAGGAGATGAGGAGCTGTTGTTTGAAGACTGAAAGAAGACTTCATTTTAATGGTTGAATATGCTAGAGTAGAGGAAGAAAACTACTATTGTGTGCTGATAAAAATATAGAAAAAAACTTGCTATTTGACCAACCAGAAAAAAAGGGATAGCACTTATAGAGAAAAGAACGCTACAAAGTCACTATTGTTAAAAAGGAGAAAAAAAGGAGAAAAAAGAGAGGAAGATAAAAAGAGGAACGAAACTTGATGTCCTTAAAAGTAAGAAGAAAGACAATGATATTGCTTTTGCTATGAGAAAAATAAGAAGAGAAAGAAGAATGACTGTCGAAAAGAGAAGAATAAAGAGGAGGGATTCCAATGGATGTTTTGGAAGAGGGAAGATCTTTAGAGCAAAGATTAAGAGGAGAAAAAGATTAACATGAAGAAATTTTCTGATAGAAGATTCTTATAGAATTAATAGGAAGAAGAAAGAGAATTAAAAAAAGAAAAAGTAAAGAGAGAAACCAATAAAAAAAAGAGGAGTTGAGAAACGAGGGAAGAGATGGAAGAAAATAAGAAAGTCATTGTTATGCCCATATCACTAAAAAATAAGAAGAGGAGATTGAGGAAGATGAGAATCGTGATGACTACTACTAAGATGATGGAGTTGAGACGGGTGCCTTCCAGTTTATCCCAGAAGGAATCAAAGGCATCATTGGAGTAGGTGATGGTAACTGTAGAATGATACTAAAGGGATAAAAAAACATACTATAGACAACAAAATGACATGAACAACTATGTTGAGAAACATAGGAAGAGAAAATAAAAAATAACAGATAATTATTACTCGTTATGATGGACGACAACGAAGGAATAGAAAACGGATTTGAGAAAACAATTGGGTAGATGCGTAGGGATGGAAAAGCAACACCTAGACTTTTATGCGTTCACATTGGGAAGAACAGAAAATCCAAGGGAAAATTTAAATATAAAAGAAGAAATTGAAAATCCAAGGGAAAACCTAGTGGTGGAAAAATTAGGACGAAAACTATAGGGAGAAGGAAAAAAAGTAATAAGCAAACGATGAAAATCTTATCAAAGGAATTAGGAAAAAGAAGGGTTGATGGAAAAAGAGGAAATGGGGAAAGATTATTTTCTTTTTTTTTAAGAAAGGTCAAAATAAAAGTAAAACGAAAGAGGTCAAGATAAAAGGAGGGGGGAAATGAAAGAGGCCAAATTAGAAGAAGAGTGATTCATGAAAGAAACGTACGATCATGGCTTTGAGAAGAAACCTTTGGAGGAACTTATAGGCAAGATGAAAGAGAAGGCGTCGACTGCGAAGGAAATAGTCAAAGAGCTCGCAGATAAGGAAAAAGAGAAAGCCAAAGAGACCACAGAGAGTGCGGCAAAGAAGGCAAAAGAGACAATGAAAGCCTTTGGGAATAAGGCCGCGATGGTGAAGGAAGCAACCGAAAAGACCAAAGAGACGGTCGTAAAGAAAGCCGAGAGAAGGAGGTACAATGAAGTGTTGGGGCATGATCGTACGGCTAGAGGGGGTGAGTAGCCGATCACCCACTTGTTCACTCGTTCTTCCTATAATTGTTAGTGAACAACGTAATACACTATAAACTAAAACTAACAAGGAAGAACACAAACCAATTTATTTGGTTCAGAGATGACACTCCTACTCCACGGTTGTCCGTATGGTAGACGATCCCGATTCATCGGTGGATGACTCCTTGAAAAGCTTCCGGCTAGCTCGTGTAGCTCCTTATGGGTGGAGAAATTTCGCCACAAACTCGCAAACACACCTGAGCACAGAGACTAATAATTTGCCTCTAACCAAGACTAATTTCGTCAACCTTAGCCAGCCAAACTGAGCTCCCTTAAATAGAGTTTGTGGCTAAATAGTCGTTACCAGTCGACTGGTTCCAACACCAGTCGACTGATCCAGCTAAATCCGAGAGTTACATCCCAACATTCAAATTCCTAGCCGACATCAGTCGACTGCACAGAAGATTAGTCAACTGATCATTCTGTGACCTCTATCAGTTGACTGATCCCACACCAATCAATTGCCCAAATGCTAAACCTAGGGTTTTCCATCCCAAGTACAATTCACTCACCACTCGGACCTTTACAACTCACTTGACTCTTCATTGCAGCCTTGACTCTTGCCTTCAAGCCTTTTTTGACTTTGGCTCCCATCGCTCAGATGCATACAAGCTCGCGACTTGTCTCCATATGTCATCCTTCGCGTATACCTTGAAGTGTGCTTCTCTCAACTCATCATTGTTTCCTTGCCCACGGTCCCTCAGATGCATACAACCCCACGACTCATCCTCATGGCATCCTTCATCAAACCCGAAGCCATCAAGCTGAGTTTATGTATATCCTGCAGAACCTACACTCACAAATACACATATCAAAACAAGGGTAATCTTAACTTAAACTATTTGCCCAAACATCAAAACACACGGTCCCACGGACCATAGATTGCCTCAACAATCTTTCTCTTTTTGATGTTTGGCAATATATTTAAGTTAGGGAAACAAATAGCAAATAACAATGCTAAAAATATTTGGACTTACGTTGTCAAGGCTACACCTTAGACTTACACCGCCAATGCATATGCAAACATGTAATGCAAATGCAAACATGCATAGATCCTATCACAAGGCATCCCCCACATCTAGACACCCCATAAGTTGGATTTTTACCAAACGGACTTTTTATGAACCTCTCCAAGATTCCCCCTATATTGGACTTACAAAGACTTTTTAAAAACCTATCACAAGGTTCCCCCGTTGCTAATGCATGAGCAACAATGCTCCTCTTTCACCTAAGCTCCCTCTAGAGCTAGGATTTCTTATAAATGTGTGTTAAGTTTCCCACTTAAAACTAATACTTCTCCCCCTTTGCCATACATCAAAAATAACTCCAACAATCTCCCAATTATTGAATTCTTTACCCTCTAATTATCATAAACAGTGTGTAATAACCTCCATAAGATTATACAGAAGTTTGACATCATTAGGACACTTTTCGATTTAGCTGAAAATAGTTTCAACCTGTATTAATCGACTGAGATAATTATAAGTCGACTGACCCTTATCGAAAGCAACTCATAGAATTATCAGTTGACTGACCTCTACACCAGTCGACTGATACCCTGATATCAGCCTATTTTAGTATTTCTAACTCAAATTCAGAAATACATAATTAATTCCATAAATCTTCAAACATTCTCAAATTTTATAGAAAAGTTTATGATACCCGTGTCTACTTAGAAAAAATATATTTAAAAATGTATCTATCACCAATCTCAATATTGATACAAAACCCAAAACTATCTAAATGGTTCAATTGCACATTGACCTAAAGTTCTAGTTTTGGCTTCCTCTTGATGTATCTACCTATATCAAACCACAATGCATCCCTAGTATTGATTTATATGGTATCTATACATCAACAATCAATTTTCATGTAATATGACTCTAATATCATATTTTTATGCATGAAACATAAGCCCAATATGTCAAAACCCAAGGATTGAGAATCAAATCTGTCTCCAAATCCTTTGGCACACTCTGTAAGTACCCTAAGTTAATTTTGATGTGATCAACCAATTTAAGTTAGGTCCTGGTATTTTTAATCTCTGTGTCTAAGTATACAAGAACTTAGGAGCACAGGAAATATAGCGGAAGGCGCAACGGTCGAGAAGGATGACACAGAAAGGGAGTCGACGGGCTCAGTGCATTCGAGGGACGCGGAGCTCTGCGGAAGAATATGTCGGTGGAGCGAGAAGAACGCGTGTCGTGCCCAAGGGACAAGAAGCCGGGAGGAAGGACGCTCGAGGGGCGAAAGGTCGGAGTCGGGTTCAGGTGAGTCTAACTCAGGTTGGCTAGAAATCACCCAAGAAGACCGGAAGTCGGGCTGGAAAATGGTCAACGGTTGCTGACCAAAACAACCATTGTTGGGCGCCCGTGAGCATACGGGCGCCTGGGCTATCGGCGCCCGAGCACTCGGGCGCTCCTGTGCTATCAGGCGCCCGAGAGGCTAATCTTAGTCGTTTGCAAACGTCGTTGCTTTCTGAATAGGTGTCAGGCCACATGTCAAGCGCCCAAGAGCTCTCGAGCACCCTATAAGTGTCACGTCAGCAAACGGATAACTCCTACCGGGGCTATAAATAGATCCCTGGAGTTTAGTTTCATTCAGCCCATGCATTCTAAGCATTAGTAAACTAGTTTATTGTAATATTTCTTTCTTTTTCTGAGCTTTCGACGTGTAAGAGGCTTCTCCGCCCGAAAGAGTTTTATTTAGGAGAATCGAGCTATATTCAGCCTTGAATAGGAACCTCCACGGTTGCAAACCAAGTAAAATCCGATTGCCTCTTTATTTACTGTTTGCTTTATTTATTTATGTTATTTGTGATCTAACTAACATTTTATTAAGTTGAAACAAAAGATTGAGTTTTCTTATTCAGGGGCAATTCACCCCTCTCTTGCCGACCTTCGATCACCCTCACACTCCGTGGTCTATCTAGACTTTCAGAGATATTCTCTCGAGATTCATTGACCATGAGTCCCAATTTGACTCTTAGAGCTTTCCCTTGAGCTCTTAGCCTTAGCCACCTCCCTAAGTGACTTTTCCACAATCACTAGGGCACCCCAGTGTACCTCCGGTGACACTTGCCTACAAACTTAACTTTCTTAACCTTGGACACCTTGTCCTTGGTTAAACACTTCTTCCTTTTAACCTTGGACACATTATCCTTAGTTTTTTTGTCCTTAAATGACACTCCCTTATCATTCTTAAACTTCTCCTCCTTATCATAGTTATATGTTATTGTAGTATATATCTTTTCATTGGCATTTGAGGACCTAGATCAATATTCCAAACCCGATCTATCATTATTGAGTTTTTGACTCTCCAACACCATACCTAAACTCTTAGATCTAATAGTGAATCTATCTAAGGTCTTCTCCAATTTCTTAAGCTTTGCCCTCAAAGCTTGACTTTCCTTTCTAGGTTCTTAAACCTAGAATCGACATGTCCACCATGGACATTCCTAGACCTACCCATTCTAGACATGTGTCTCCCCTTCTTGGGAATAATGTCTTGGTCCTTAGGTCTAATGGTTCTAGATTTTTCATGATGCATGAATTGCCTAGGGTTTTGATATGCATTGTTAACCCTATTTTTATCATGATATCTAAAACTAAAATTTTACACGGGTAAATAATAAGCAGTATTTCTAGCATGCATGGAGAAATTTAAATTATTTTTCAAATTAGGGATTACCTCCCTTACCATTATAGCTCCCTCTTAATGTAAGTTTTTCTTCTTCTCCCATTTTCTCAAATGCTCCAACTTTTTGAATTCTCCTTTCCTTGAGTATTTGGTGTGGTAGTGTTCTAGCTCACCATATGTGAAGCATCGAATGTGCTTCTACTCCTTTTTCTAACCAACCCATATTAAAATCTAAAGGAATGGAAGTGGGTTTAGGGTTTACCTCCTTCTTACCCATTGGACACTTGTCCTTGTAGTGCCCTTTTTTATTGCACCCAAAGCAAATGATGTGATCCTTGGATTTTGCTTTGGTGGAGGTGGTAGCTAAGTTGACTTTCAAGACTTCTTCTTCATTTGTCTTGGCTTCCTCTTCAACCTTGAATAAAGTGGATGATGCTTCTTCATCTTCTTGTGCCACTTCACTTGAGGAGGTGGATAATTCTTCATCTTCTTTCTTCTCCTCCTATGATGTTGAGCTCATCTCTTCATACGAATGGTCTTTCTCCTCCTCTTGGATCATTAAGCCCATCTCTTTAGACTCTTCTTCTTGTGTAGGCTTTTCATGAAGAGTTATTATCTTGCTCCATAACTCATGAGTATTCTTATATTCGCCTACACTTTTTATCACATTATTAGGTAAAATATTAATTAAAATTAAGATTACCTTCTCATTTGCCTTTGATTATGTTTGTTGTTCTTTGGTTCAATATCTTGGTCGGAGCTATCTTGGTCGTCGCCTAGATAGCAGAAGATACAAGGAGTCGTACACATGCCTTTGATTGTCCAACCTACTAGAGGCAGGGGTTCATTGGCGAAAAGCTACCCTGCTATGTCAGATAAACAGAACAAGAAGCAGGGTAGGACGCCGACTACCAACTCCCTCTCATACCCCCGTTTGAAAGGATAGACCATGTCATGTGAGGGAGGCAAGAGTTCTCTATACACCCTGGGGCCTTGTCCCCTGTCAGTATGTCCCTTGTTCGCAAGTGGGTCATTAGTGTAAAAATATAATATACGGTCCTATAAAAGGAAACTACATATATGTAATAGAAGAGTAACCTTCGTACCATAATTAAGCATAACTTCTTCTTTCTTCTCCACCTACTGACTTGAATAGTAGCATCGCTGGGTTCCATCCCGACACCATTCTTACTATCCTTTATCGTCCAACCATAGGTCGTGTCAACGGTCCACCCAGTAACCAACTCACTGGTATAGTCCCTTTAGGAGTCTTAGCCCAAGATCAACAATCTACCTAATGCACAATCTACCTAATGCACGAACATTCATCCATTGTAAGGCCAAATGAATTCAAGCTCTTCAAGGAATTAGTTTCGTGTTAGTCCGGGGCAAGCCCAAGAATGCAAGAACAAGCTTTCCTCGTGATATATTTTCGTACAAGCCTTCCTCATGATATAT
Source organism: Boesenbergia rotunda (assembly GCA_024364735.1). Lineage (NCBI taxonomy): Eukaryota > Viridiplantae > Streptophyta > Magnoliopsida > Zingiberales > Zingiberaceae > Boesenbergia > Boesenbergia rotunda. Next base: position 79,477 of record JAGFNQ010003224.1, on the reverse strand, counting down.
TACAACTTTAAGTTCTGATTGAGTTCTTTGATTCTTACATATAATATATATATAATCAATTATTATTATTTTTCCAATTATTTGTAAACATTTAGATTCATGACTACTATCATATTTTATCACAAATTCTCAAATTAGTTATAATTTTTAATTATAATTTTCTCTTTTTAAAAAAAATCAATAAATATGTCGTCAATAAGATAAAAAGAAGTTTGTTGCACGAAGCACCGGACAGCACTAGTCCCAAGGAAGGATAGGACTGCATTAAGACTATTGTATGAAGTCTTTTCCTATATTATAAGATGTTTCTATAAATTAAACATGTGGTCTGTTAAATTCAGAAAATTTCGTGGGCTAAAATGTATAAAAATCTTAAATTTAGAGGTGAGGTTTGAATTATTCGGATTTGGAGTGTCTTTTTATAATTTACCCTTAACTTATTAAAACTCTATTTTTTTCTCACGAAATTCTCTTCGCCTACTCGAAACCGCACGACGCCGACTCCTCCCTGCGGTTCCTTTCCACCCCCTGCCTTTCTTCTCCACGCGCAGCCGACGCCACAGCCTCCACGCGAGTAGCGCCGGTTGTCTTCTCCTACTCCTCCCGATCGCAAGCCCTCATCGCACGCAACCCCTCTTCGTTCTCTTCTTCCTCCACATCTTCGCACGACGCCTACGGTTTCCCCTCCTCCGCTTCCACCCACGCAACACCACCCCCTGCCTTTCTTCTTATCCACCTACGCCACCGATCGGGATTTCTTCCTCATCATCGCCGACCGGCGATCCACCTTTGCTCTGATTTGACGCGGGCAGTGGCGTCGGGTTGAGTGGCCGCACGACGGCCATTGGGGTGGCATCACACATGGGAACAGGGGACACCGCCGACTACCCTATATTAGGTATGAATAATGATTGGGAGAGTGAAAATCATAGTGAAAGATGTGACACCTTGCATGCACGATCTCCGATGGATTCACCGTGCCCCCAGGGTACAGTAAGATTCGTGTCCAAATGATAATCGAACGTGTGCATGTAAAATGTCACTCTCTCTATTATTGTTCTATTAGGTATATATCTCCTTCTAGATCTTATGGATCTGCTAGTTGCTGTTGTCCCTGAAGTTCCAATGCCTTGGTCGATTTTGTGCTCTGTGTTAGAGAAGGGGGAGGGGTTTTGGAGTAAGGTAGGCATCGCCAGATGAGGAGAGAATCGTCAGATTTCTTGGAGGCCGAACTACCAGATCAGGGCAAGGGAGCTACTGTTGGCCATCACCATAGGTGAGTTTCGATTAATTAGGTTGTTTTTCTTGTTTGGGGTTGCTAGATCAGTTGATTTGCAATTGATCTTTAATCTGATAGTATTTCTTCGTAGCTTTTGGTTGTAGAGGTGGTGTTGTGGTTGTTTTCTTTTGGATTTTATCTTGGTCTCGAGTTTTGGATAGACTTTGTGATTGTTCTAGATTGGTGGCATGATTGTGTTTGGTTTAGATCTATGTTCTTGGAAGAAATTGTTGGTTGAGTTATCGTTCATGGTTGCAGAGACCTTTGTTTGGTTTGGATTGTGGGGTTGCAAATTGAATTTAGTTTGGAATAGATTCCTGTTGCATTCGGTGATTTAGAATGTTCTAGCTAAGTGATCTGATTGGATCACATTTAGAGAAGCTTGATGATCTATCCACTTGGAGCATTTTACTGAAATATTCATGCCTATTTGCTCCTTGTAATGTTGATTTTAATGAATTATATAATTGATGGGAGATACGAGGATTATGGATTCCTTAGGTTAGTTGAGAAATTAATCTAATAACCTAATTATGACTATTGTGTTAAGAAAGAATCTAAAGTTGTTTAAGATTTAATTAAGCAGATATATATAATTATTATGGTGCTTAATGTAAAGTTTAGCTATTTTATAGTTGTATGAATAGCTAAACTTAGTTCTTGATACAAAACTTTGATCGTATTTGTTTGTTGATCGCAGGAGGTTTCTCTTCGATACGGACACTACTTTACGAGATGCATACTTCTTACTTGATTATTTAGCTCCGTTTATCTTTAAACGCATGGTTATCCTATTATGTAAGTTTATTTATCTTAGCTGTATTGTGCTTGTTTTCCTACTTGGTGCTTTTCTTTGTTTGATTTTTGAATTAAAAATCTAAATTTTCAGTTATACAGTCTCAACTCTTATTTTCTGAACCGAAGAGTACCACTTGTACACGTGTACTTTAGAAATATTATGTGACCTATCTATGGTTTAGTTGACATTAGATATACCTTACCTAATAGATTAGTTGCATGCTTGTTTGTTATGATTTTGATTTAGATGCATGCGTTTCTTATTGATTTCATGAAGATTGACCTAGTTATGTTTATGTTCATTAGTATCATGCACCATGTTGCATTTGTTGCATGCTGACGGTTATCGATTTCCTTATGGTTAAGTCCGCCGTCAGTCATATAGTGATCTGCCCACTCAACTACTCCGGATAGTGGTAGTTGTCAGAATGCGAGCAGTCGTTCTATCGTGCTACTCTCAACCACTCGTGGTACTAGTAGTTGTTGGAATGGTAACCGACGGTAATACCCCCTCTGTTATTTACGAGGGATAGATAGAGTGGTTGTGCTCCCTTGACGAATACTAGCATGGTTGCACTCCCTTCTTAGAGTCAGAGGTTATTCCTCCTTGTTCTTCGGTATTAGAGCGTAGGGTGAGCAAAAATTCAGAAACCCCGAATTAACCGAACCGAACCGACCGAATTTTGAAATTCGGTTCGGTTAATTCGGTTTTCGATTTTTTTTCTCAAAATTCGGTTCAATTTTTGGTTAATTCGGTTCGGTTTTCAGTTTTGAATTTTGTAATTCGGTTAAACCGAATACGCCAAATAAGAATATTAATTTAATTATTTTTTATTTAAAAATATAATTAAATTAAATTAAATTAAATCTTTTTTTATTTAAATCGAATAAAATTTTAAAATTTCAGTTAAATCGGTTAAAAACTGAATTAACCGATATTTTATCGGTTCAGTTTTCTCAGTTTTTATTAAGAAATTCGGTCGGTTCGGTTATTTTGGAAAAGATTATTTTATTCGGTTTTCGGTCTATTCAGTTCGGTTCGATTTTAACCGAATACTCACCACTATTAGAGCGGTTGTGCTCCCCCATTTCTCAGGGTTTGGGATTGAGTTCTCCCAACATCCTGTCCACTCGGCCACTTATAGGAGATGGATATGAGAATATGTATAGTTGTCACAGTCCTTACCCAGTCGGCTACGTAGATATGTGTGATAGTTGTAGATTGGTGTGTAGGGGTGACGCATGTCATTGCATCATTTGCATATGATGTATCTTACATTTGTTTGAGCTATGATTGACATACAGATATAATTGTTGATTTGTATTTATTATTTAATTTGTATCTGCTCAGTAGTACCGTTAGATTATTGATGTATCATGGGGGTTTTCGATCATGCCCGTAGGTATGTTTTCGCATTTAATTTATATTCTATATTTCGGAGACTGTATACCTTATTTCTAGCTGTTTTGATTTATCTTGTTTATACCATACATTTCTTTATCTGCTATATCCGCAGAATGCGAGTTCGAACTCATCACCGGTTCTTTCCTTTTTATTTTAGATAGTAAATAGTTGGGTCTCGTGCCGTTAGTAGAGGATTTGTCTATCATCCCTTATACTGTCGAGTATTTCTATTTCGAATTGTTTCATATTTTCTAGATATGTTATTTTTATTTCGTCAGTGGACTTGTATTCAATTTATTGTATTTATTTTATAATGTTTATTATGTTTAGTGTTTATTGGGTGGATGATATTAACTGCATAGTTGTTATGGTTTACTATTGTTATGATACGAGATTATGAATGTAAAATTGTGCTATATCTATATATGAGAAAATATATATATAAATTTAGATGGTGCATCATATCGAAAAAATATTATTCAATTTTATAGCACCGGAGCATGACATGCCCGCAAGATGATGACAACAATATTATTATTACGGAAAATGATTGGGAACATGAAAAATTCAACGTGAATCCAACATGAAACCCAATTGCACCAATCTTCGACGGGTTCACCCGTCCCCTCAGGTTATAGTTTTGTTCGGGGCGGCGGCCGGAGGCCGCCGCCACTGTCCGAGCGACAATCGGACGTGTATATAAAAAGTGCCACGTCATTCACGTTGAGTTTCACGTTAAAATTTCACGTTCTCTATTATTGCTCTATTATTACACCATCGCTAAAGCAGCCCATGTCATAAATTATATATTAATAATAAAATCATATTCAATAAATTCACTTAAAATAAATAAATGAAGTCAACCATCGCTAAAGCAGCCCATGTCATAAATTATATATTAATAATAATAAAATCATAATCAATAAATTCACATAAAATAAATAAATAAAGTCAATATCGTCAAGATGTAATAATGTCGTCTCATATATGGACTAAAATCCTTTATCGGTGATGGTAGTAGTCTTGTGCAGATAAGTTATTGATTTAAGGTTAAACTCATTTTTTACTTTCTTTAGTATTTTTCTCCATTTAAATTTATTATTATTTTTTAGTATTTTCCAAATTGAGAGATATGATACATTGCGCACACATTGGTGAGCATGCTGTGAATTACTTAGTGTTTATTTTTTAAAAAAAATTACTTCCTTTATTCTAATTAAATATTATTTCCCAAATCCAAAACTCTAAAAAAAAAAATAAATAAGATGTACATCGTAACATTTACGTATAACAAAATGATACAAGTATTAATATTTTAGTCGATAAGTAGGATAAAAGGTAAAGTGCATTAATTTAATGACAAATATCAACATAAGAATAAATTAAATATCCATTTTAATTTTGAAATTAATCCTTCACATTTGATGAGAAAATGAGGATTTTTAAACTCAAGCAAAGATGATTGATTTGGTCATCTTCCAAAGGAATATACTCCAATTGAAGACTTTAATTGTACTTTTAACACAGTCCTATTAAAATTTATATTATCTCTAGGCACATGCTTTTTTACCTTCAAGAAACATTAACAAATTGAGAGATCCCTGAAAAAAAAAATGATCTCTCAATTCCCTCTATTTAATTAATAGATCTCTAAAGAAACACCTTCTACAATTTTTCTGTTTATAGTTGAAAATTCAAGTGTAATTAACTGTGAACATGACTTGAAGGCTTCTTGTTCCTTCGATCCCAAGGCTCCAAAACTTTGGCAGCAATTAACTCAGAATAATGAGAGAGACTTTTGGAACACCTTCAAGTTATTATTGACTACTACTCGCTTAATAACTATCCAATTTCTACTCCCTCCCAATGATTCAGAATGATTATTCTTCTTGCCATCATCAAGAATGATTATTCTCAATTTCTTAGAAATATATGAATTCAGTAGTAATTTCCATAGATTTTAGGATGAATTGTTTTTAATAGATGATAGACCATCCACTATAAACTTTTTTTGATTTATTTTATTGATTGGCAGAAAACTTCTGAAATTAAATGTATAAACCTAAAGTTAATAAGTTGAATATGCAATGTCTATTAAAAATGCAATTATTGCATACATTTATTTCCATAAAATTTCATATTTGTATATGTAAATCACATAATCAATCCGCTTTAGATACCACCCGGAGATCATTTCTCGCATGGAATTATTTATGGGCACTTCCCTCGACGTATCCCGTCATCTGCAGAACGAACGTCCTGAACCGCTGGAGATCCCACCCGGCGAGCTTCCTCCCGTTGCCGACGAGCACCGAGCACGCCATTCCATCGCCGCCGCGATTCCTCTGCGCGACGATGACGTGCGGCGGGATTATGGGCCTGCTCCCCGTGCTCCTTCTCTTCCCTTCACCGTCTTCGCCGACGTCGTCGTCGCCGCTGCTGTGATCACTGCGATAAGCAGACGAAGGTGCCCAAGAACGACTGGCTCGAGCTCTCGGGGCCAGTGTCTTCCGCCGAGGTGGCCGTTCCTCGCTCCATGCCGGCTTCGCAGTCGCGCCCTCGTCGTCGCCATCTGGCCAGAGGATGTCGGACTCCTCGAACTCCTCCGACATGGCCGGTTAATTAACTAGGCGCGGCTCTTGCGAAGAAAGCACTGGGCATTTATAGAAACTCCAAACAGAGTCTTCACCTGCACACTGCTTCCATTTTACTTTATAAATTAGGAAGCGCAAGTCATATCTAAAAGTCCAACATTCCATGATTACATATCCTATTTAAAAAAAAATCTATAAAATTAATCGTAATTAGAAATTGAATCTCGGTGTTTGCTTACATTTTATTTAAAAAAAAGATTAACGAGATTTTTTCAACCTCGGATGACAGACTCGGCCTCACAAAAATTTTCCACCGGCCGCTAGGATAAATCGAGAAGCGCTCATGATGGACGATCTAGAAGCCCAGTGTAGATTCGTCCCCATTTTATTGATTTGAGATTAAGTGGTTATTTCAGCTTCTTTTATGTATACAGGGACGAAATCGAACTGCTTTGGTTAGGATTCGGCGAGATTTCGGTGGTGTTGAATGCGACGAGAAACCAATTTGATTATCTAGCAGCTAACAGTCTGGTATCTTCTTTATGCATGAAGACAGGAGCATTTTATCACTCAAATCTAACATATAATCAATTATCTGTCTTATAAAAATATTTTTTAATTAGAATATATAATCTATTTTACATAATTTTATATCGACTCCAATTTGATATTGACATCCAAGATTGTACTTTCATTATCAATACCTATTGTACTACTTTGCTCGGCTTAACGCTTTCACCTCAAGAACTTGGAAGAAGAATTTAACAAGTGATGCACAAGGTGCGTTTGACATTGCGTATTAGAAGAGATTTAACCAATCTTTTATCTGCACATTTCAGCAAGAAATACACATGTATATATCGATCGCTGGTGAATGGAAACCAGACTTGATGAAGATGTCAAACCAGAATCCTTTCCGAACTCGTACTTCTCAATGACTCCTTGCTTCCTTTTCAGCCTGCATCATCGAGTTTGGAAGAGATCTCCAAGTAAGTTCACAGATAGAAGGGAACAAATTATTCTGAAAACAAGATGCGTCCGTCCGTTCCTTACGTTTTCTACGACCCTTTTGAAAGCTTCCTCTCCATATCGATCGATGTACCGTTCCACCGATTTCCGCGCGTCGAGACTCAGCAGTTGCATCAGTCTCCTCTGCTTCTCAGGATAATTCCAGTTGACGTATTGCTTCACATAACTCCGGACGTATTTCTCGTAGATGTAGGCTGCTCCATTGAATGCAGGGAACACTAACCAGAACCCAAACACCAGCTTCATGTATGGCCAAAGAGGAAACCTGCAATACGTTCGATATCTGCATTATCCGAACATAAAGCACGAAACCACAATTGGGAACCACTGGATCAATTTCTTACCACTGCAATACTTTCCAGAATGAGAGCTCAAACAGGGTGATCAGTGAGTAGAGAACCCAGTAAGTCAGCCATTGCTGGTCATCGACAGGAGAAGGGCTCTCGATCGCGCGCGTTGATGCATATCTGAGCAATCGTGTGTGCCTTTGTAAATCTTGCGAAAGAAAACTAAGAAAGTCACAAGAACTCACTGCTACTTACAAAGGGTAAATCAGCAACACTGCCGGGCTGATATAAACACAAACAGATCAAAAGCACACTGTCAGGTAATGGAATTTAAAAAAAAAAAAGAGACTTGTAGGGAGAAATGTAGGATTAGATGTTGCCGACCCAATCAAAGCATCAGTATGCTTTGCCATTGTCATAAGAACACCCATCATTAAGATGAGATAAATCACCAAGGAAAATAATCTCTGAAACCTGAGTGTAGAACGCAATGGAATTGTCTTGGTTTTAAGTAGCTAGTGCAGTAGGAGATGCAAACAAGGAAAGCAATCTTTATTCCCTTAGTTCAAAAGTCTTCTTTCCTCCATGGCCAAGAAAGGTGGGAGAATGGAAGGAGTTGGAAAGGCAAAGTACATTAATTCGTGACTAGGTCAGGCAACATACGTAGTTCATAATTGAAATGAATTGGAGTGTTCAAAGCCTGTAAAGACATTCATTCTTAACTTGGTGAAAAATTGGCAAATTGGGTTTACCGTTGGTTCAAGAAAACTTGAACCTTAAGTGATAAGCAAGGAATAAGAGAGAAAACTGCAGCCCACTAACGGTGCCGAAATGAGACATCCAACGATCTGTGTACTGAGAAAGAGAGGCTGATCACTGCGTAGGAATCTCTCGTGTGCAAGATGTTCTTCCATATTGGTGGCCAGGGCAGCTTCTATACAAACGCGAAGAAAAGTAGGAAGTGAGACGATCGCAAAATGATTATGAGCCAATAACACAAAATGGACTTGTGGATTCACATCCCCATAACAGAGTTTCGGATGTCCTTGGGCAGACAGATCTTCTCCCACCATAACTTGCACTCCTCTACCTGAACTTCTTAATCCTAAACTGATATTTACATCAACATCAAACAATAAATTACTTAAACAGCCAGAGCCTTCGAGAACATCACAAAACTATATTGGTTTAGGTTCTTCCCTTTCAAGGTTGAGGTCCGAACATCTTTCGCTTCCCACTGATTGGCAAGACGCGCTGATCAGTCACTCTGAAGATGTGCACCTGCATCTCAAGCTGTTTGACGAGCTCGAAGACACAGTAATCTCCTTCTTCAAGGTTGTTGCCGCGGACAAAGGCTGCCCACCCTGCGGAAAAAATATTCGAACCCTTCCAACTCGGAATGAAGGTGACCACCCATGCCTTACCATTTGGGTCTCTAAGGACCATCTTCATTCGCGTCCAAAGCATATGAGCACGAGAAAAGCGAGCAGGAAGCTTCTTCATTTTTGAAAAGAAGTCGCGAGAACATTTGTGTAGGATTGTATAGTTATTAGAATTGATTTGCAAGTAGAGAATGATTGTAGTGTATGATGAACTCACCAACGCAAAGTTCCCACCGTAGACATTTCTTGCGCTCATTCTTTTGATGCAATACGGATGCGGAGAGGTGAAAGAGTTAGCAGCTTTCTCTGCTCTCGATCTTTCTTCTTCTGTCAACACTCCTCTGGTCGAAACATTGCCTTTCTTGCGACTAGTTGATTTCTCAACCTCGACATCCGTGCTGTCTTGCTTATCCTCAGTTGTAACTTTGACACTGTTACCTGCATCTGCATATGGTAGGCATTATATGTGTTGCTTCAATATTCTACTCTTGTTACACTTAATTACCTTCTGATGGAGATTTTATTGCAAACAGCTCTGTCCTCTCGCACCCGTCCATGCCGAAGACCAACACTGTGAAATGCATTTCGCCATCGTATTGGAATACCAAGAACTGGAACTCCTTGAGGGAGTGGTCCTTCACAAAACTGTGCCACCCATGGCCAAGCAATAGCGTAGCTTGAGCTTCTTGTCCTGTAGAACATACTTCAACTTGCCAGTTGCCTCCGCCAGGGCCATGAAGTACGGCCACTTTGGAGTTGGACTCCTGATCTGAAATATTCTTCGTGAAACTTTTGGGGATCTCCTGCAAATAATAAAATGGAGAAAGAATCAGAAGGCACTAGCTCGATAGTAAGATGCAAAGTGCAACAGAGAGGCGTTTGGCTTGCCAGCCGATGCGCGAAGTCTCCAACGAGCACTTTGAAGAAGTGTGGCTTCCTGATCACTGAACACATTTTACTTTTCTTGTTTGCCATCGTTCTTAATTCACTCTGCTTCACAGATCAGAGCGACGGCAAAGAGAGAATGGAGGATTTAGCTTTCATTTTTTTTCCTCCCTAAAAAGGTAATTTGCCACGATTATTTGTATCGAAAACTGGGAGAGAAGGGAAAATGATATTGATAAGAACTAAGGCAAGATTTCTGGATCTCGTCAGCTTTTTAAACCGGAGATGTCTTAGTTGTCTTATCACAAATTCACAATTGTAATTCAGTAGGAAAAATTTTGAAATCGTGGAAATTGGAGTTCCAACTTAAACGTAATTGTCGTACTTCTAAATTAAAAAAATTATTTAATGAGATTTTTTAAACTCGTACGAAATTTTTTTTAATGATGATGAGGATAAATCGAAAAATATTGACGATATAAAAGTTTATCATCTTAAATTCACATTCTATTTAAAAAAAAAAATCTTATAAAATATGATATAATTGGGATTAAATCGTGAATAATTGGAATGATAATTTATAGTCTCCTTCCGTTGTCCCATATCCTCCCAAATGTCATCTTTCTAAATAGAGATGATAATTAATAGCATTCGAATCAGATTTTTTATATTTTTTATGTTGATATTCTTCGAGTATCAAATATAGATCTAATATCTATATTAATATCCATATTCATTACATATATCTTATATCTTATTTGTTTTCTTTGATTAACGATAAATTTACTTTAAATCTTTAATAGCATGTCAAACTCTGTATTTAGTCCCTATTTGAATTTTTTTAAATGTTTACTCCCTCATGAATTGAATATAAAAGAGTAAAAATTGAATATACATCAGTAAAAATTGAGTATAAAAGAGTGAAAAGTGAATATAAAAGAGTAAAAATTGAGTATGCAGTTTTTTAATGTGGTGGATGCAACCTTACATACTCAAATTTCTAACTTTTATATTCAATTTTTTTCAAATAATACTCACAAAGCTGTCTTGTCAATCCCGGGATTGCATGCAAATAAAACTTTGGATAAAGATTGCATGCAAATGTGAGTTTGGAAGTGAAGAGTTTAAGAAAATTTACCCTTCAATTAAATTATATCATTGAATAAAAAGAGTGATGATATGCACAGTGAAAGTGCTTTGCACTATTCAAATCATTTCCCGAATAAAAATATATTAAAATTATCATATTTAAAATATATATATATTTATAATTTTAAAAATAAATTAATCATTTATATAATCTATTTTTAATATCAATATCGTCTATGAATTAAAAAATAATATATATATATATATATTATTTAATTAAATATTTAAATCAGATATCAAATAATAATAATTTTTTTATCTTATTAGATCCGCCGTCGAATTCAAAAAGAATTTTTCATCCATATTTCTAAACTACGGAACATGCAAAGCAAGAGCATGGCAACGATGATGCTCTCCTGGCATGGCCGCCTGAGGCGCCCGATCGGACCATCCCGCGTACGTCCGTACACTTCGAATAATTATGGGTGCATTCATCTCTACTGTCGAAACCTATTCATACATCTTTTTAAATTATATATATATATATATATATATATATATATATATATATATATATAATATATATATATATATATATATATATATATATATATATATATGAGAATCGATAGGTGCGGACGAGGGCTGCGGACGCGCTGCGGACGATCCGACGTGGGTGCTGCGTGGACAAAAAAAAGCCAATTAAACAAACTCGGCTGTCCTCGCGTGATTTCATTTTCGCGACAAAAGGAAGCGCGCCCGCCCGAAGCCCTCTTTCTCCTCCCGAACGAACCCTAAGCTCATTTCACTCCCGCTGCTAAAAGCTCCTCGTTGCCGGCTTCCCAGCGACGATCTCTCTCTCGACCGGAGGTTACCCTCCTCGCCGCGAAGATCCATCTCCACTCCTCGCCGAAGCTTACGCGTCTCTCTCTCTCTCGCGAATGCATCCCTTGTCCAAATCACTGCCTCCTCATCACCGCCTGTGGCGATCCGACCCGCCTCGCTCCTCGTCACCGCCTGCAACGATCTGACCCGCCTCCCCCCTCGCCTGCAACGATCTGTGATTTTCATCGTATAGAAGGTAACTTGGACCTCTTCGCTCTTCGTTAGATCACGGTGATCATAAATGTTCTGTTTTTTTTCTATATGATTTGGTTGCTTTTGGAATTTCTGCTTTCGGTTGTGACTCTGACTAAGATTATTGGGTCTCGGTATAATCATCATCCTGTTGTCTGTTCTAGACTCGAAACCTGCAGCTTTTCTGTATTCTTATGGCGATCTAGGGTTCTTGTTTAGATATCCAAAACCTAGATTGGGGTTGTAGTGATAGTGGTAGATCTGCTGATGCAAAATAATGTTATTCTTTTTCTGCATTATGAGGATTGAGAATTCATGACATGACCAATTATCTCGGACCTTTCGGAATAAAGATAGGATTTTTTTTTTTGTTTGTTCCGATCTCATGAGAGAAATATGTAACTTCTGTTTGGAACTTTGCAGCTACGCCACAAATGGGAGAATCCGGTGCTGAAATAGCAAAGGATATAACTCAAGTAAATTCTCTTCTCTTTTGATTCCTCTTAATCTCCCACTTGATTTTCTTTTCCTCGCTGCAAAACATTAACTATTAATTATCATGCTTATTTTGTAATCGTCTAAATTTTCAGTTGATTGGAAAAAACCCCATTGGTGTATCTCAACAAGGTAGTAAATGGCTGTGGAGCCCGGATTGCCGCGAAGCTTGAGATGATGGAACCTTGCTCCAGCGTCAAGGATAGGTAAGGCTTTTCTTTGTTCGTGGTACATAGAAAATCAGTGAATTTTCCCACTTGAACCTTTAACATTTCTTCACTTGAGAGTTTTCAGTGATTTCAATTAATGAGTTGATAATTTTTCCTGGCAGGATTGGATACAACATGATTGTTGATGCGGAGGAGAAGGGTCTTATCACACCAGGACTGGTAAATCAGTTCCTCAGTTGCTTATTTCTGTCTAAAAGAATTCACGGCAAATGCNGGCTCGGTCGCAAAAACTTCATATGGGCGGTTAAGTTATTGATTTAAGGTTAAACTCATTTTTTTACTTTCTTTAGTATTTTTTCCCATTTAAATTTATTATTATTTTTTAGTATTTTCCAAATTGAGAGATATGATACATTGCGCACACATTGGTGAGCATGCTGTGAATTACTTAGTGTTAATTTTTTTAAAAAAAAATTACTTCCTTTATTCTAATTAAATATTATTTCCCAAATCCAAAACTCTAAAAAGAAATAAAATAAAATAAGATGTACATAGTGACATTTACGTATAACAAAACGATACAAGTATTAATATTTTAGACGATAAGTAGGATAGATCAAAGGTAAAGTGCATTAAGTTAATGACAAATTTCAACATAAGAATAAATTAAAATATCCATTTTAATTTTGAAATTAATCCTTCACATTTGATGAGAAAATGAGGATTTTTAAACTCAAGCAAAGATGATTGATTTGGTCATCTTCCAAAGGAATATACTCCAATTGAAGACTTTAATTGTACTTTTAACACAGTCCTATTAAAATTTATATTATCTCTAGGCACATGCTTTTTTACCTTCAAGAAACATTAAGAAATTGAGAGATCCCTGAAAAAAAATGATCTCTCAATTAATTAATAGATCTCTAAAGAAACACCTTCTACAATTTTTCTGTTTATAGTTGAAAATTCAAGTGTAATTAACTGTGAACATGACTTGAAGGCTTCTTGTTCCTTCGATCCCAAGGCTCCAAACTTTGGCAGCAATTAACTCAGAATAATGAGAGAGACTTTTGGAACTCCTTCAAGTTATTATTGACTACTACTCGCTTAATAATTATCCAATTTCTACTCCCTCCCAATGATTCAGACTGATTATTCTTCTTGCCATCATGAATGATTATTCTCAATTTCTTAGAAATATATGAATTCAGTAGTAATTTCGATAGATTTTAGGATGATTTTTTTTAATAGATGATAGACCATCCACTATAAACTTTTTTTGATTTATTTTATTGATTGGCAGAAAACTTCTGAAATTAAATGTATAAACCTAAAGTTAATAGGTTGAATATGCAATATCTATTAAAAATGCAATTATTGCATACATTTATTTCCATAAAATTTCATATTTGTATATGTAAATCACATAATCAATCTGCTTTAGATACCACCCGGAGATCATTTATCGCATGGAATTATTTATGGGCACTTCCCTCGACGTATCCCGTCATCTGCAGAACGAACGTCCTGAACCGCCGGAGATCCCACCCGGCGAGCTTCCTCCCGTTGCCGACGAGCACCGAGCACGCCATTCCATCGTCGCCGCGATTCCTCTGCGCGACGATGACGTGCGGCGGGATTATGGGCCTGCTCCCCGTGCTCCTTCTCTTCCCTTCACCGTCGTCGCCGTCGCCGCTGCTGTGATTACTGCGATAAGCAGACGAAGGTGCCCAAGAACGACTGGCTCGGGCTCTCGGGGCCAGTGTCTTCCGCCGAGGTGGCCGTTCCTCGCTCCATGCCGGCTTCGCAGTCGCGCCCTCGTCGTCGCCGTCTGGCCAGAGGATGTCGGACTCCTCGAACTCCTCCGACATGGCCGGCTAATTAACTAGGCGCGGCTCTTGCGAAGAAAGCACTGGGCATTTATAGAAACTCCAAACAGAGTCTTCACCTGCACACTGCTTCCATTTTACTTAAAAAGAAAATTAACTAAGTTGGGTAACGTCAATCTGGAACAACTAATTCAATCTTATCAAAAATCTTCATCAGCCGCTAGGATATATTAGGAAACGTAAGACATGGATGCTCTAGAAGCCCAATATTCCATAATTGCGTGTCCTATTTAAAAAAAAATTTATAAAATTGATCAAAATTAAGAATCGAATCACAAATATTTAGGAGACTACTAATAATTACCTTTTCGCTACACTATAATCTCGGGATTTGCTTCCATTTTACTGATTTGAGATTAAGTGGTTATTTCAGCTTCTTTTATGTATACAGGGACGAAATCGAACTGCTTTGATTAGGATTCGGCGAGATTTCGGTGGTGTTGAATGCGACGAGAAACCAATTTGACACGAAGAATCTAGCAGCTAACAGTCGGTATCTTCTTTATGCATGAAGACAGGAGCATTTTATCACTCAAATCTATCATATAATCTGTCTTCTAAAAATATTTTTTAATTAAAATATATAATCTATTTTACATAATTTTATATCGACTCCAATTTCATATTGACATCCAAGATTGTACTTTCAACTCCCAGTCATTATCAATACCTATTGTACTACGTTGCTCGGCTTAACGTTTTCACCTCAAGAACTTGGAAGAAAAATTTAACAAGTGATGCACAAGGTGCGTTTGACATTGCGTATTAGAAGAGATTTAACCAATCTTTTATCTGCACATTTCAGCAAGAAATACACATGTATATATCGATCGCTGGTGAATGGAAACCAGACTTGATGAAGATGTCAAACCAGAATCCTTTCCGAACTCGTACTTCTCAATGACTCCTTGCTTCCTTTTCAGCCTGCATCATCGAGTTTGGAAGAGATCTCCAAGTAAGTTCACAGATAGAAGAGAACAAATTATTCTGAAAACAAGATGCGTCCGTCCGTTCCTTACGTTTTCTACGACCCTTTTGAAAGCTTCCTGTCCATATCGATCGATGTACCGTTCCACCGATTTCCGCGCGTCGAGACTCAGCAGTTGCATCAGTCTCCTCTGCTTCTCAGGATAATTCCAGTTGACGTATTGCTTCACATAACTCCGGACGTATTTCTGGTAGATGTAGGCTGCTCCATTGAATGCAGGGAACACTAACCAGAACCCAAACACCAGCTTCATGTATGGCCAAAGAGGAAACCTGCAATACGTTCGATATCTGCATTATCCGAACATAAAGCACGAAACCACAATTGGGAACCACTGGATCAATTTCTTACCACTGCAATACTTTCCAGAATGAGAGCTCGAACAGGGTGATCAGTGAGTAGAGAACCCAGTAAGTCAGCCATTGCTGGTCATCGACAGGAGAAGGGCTCTCGATCGCGCGCGTTGATGCATATCTGAGCAATCGTGTGCCTTTGTAAATCTTGCGAAAGAAAACTAAGAAAGTCACAAGAACTCACTGCTACTTACAAAGGGTAAATCAGCAACACTGCCGGGCTGATATAAACACAAACAGATCAAAAGCACACTGTCAGGTAATTGAATTAAAAAAAAAAAAAGACTTGTAGGATTAGATGTTGCCGACCCAATCAAAGCATCAGTATGCTTTGCCATTGTCATAAGAACACCCATCTTTAAGTTGAGATAAATCACCAAGGAGGAAAATAATCTCTGAAACCTGAGTGTAGAACGCAATGGAATTGTCTTGGTTTTAAGTAGCTAGTGCAGTAGGAGATGCAAACAAGGAAAGCAATCTTTATTCCCTTAGTTCAAAAGTCTTCTTTCCTCCATGGCCAAGAAAGGTGGGAGAATGGAAGGAGTCGGAAAGGCAAAGTACATTAATTCTTGACTAGGTCAGGCAACATATGTAGTTCATAATTGAAATGAATTGGAGTGTTCAAAGCCTGTAAAGACATTCATTCTTAACTTGGTGAAAAATTGGCAAATTGGGTTTACCGTTGGTTCAAGAAAACTTGAACCTTAAGTGATAAGCAAGGAATAAGAGAGAAAACTGCAGCCCACTAACGGTGCCGAAATGAGACATCCAACGATCTGTGTACTGAGAAAGAGAGGCTGACTGCGTAGGATCTCTCGTGTGCAAGATGTTCTTCCATATTGGTGACCAGGGCAGCTTCTATACAAACGCGAAGAAAAGTAGGAAGTGAGACGATCACAAAATGATTATAAGCGATAACACAAAATGGACTTGTGGATTCATATCCCCATAACAGAGTTTCGGATGTCCTTGGGCAGACAGATCTTCTCCCACCATAACTTGCACTCATCTACCTGAACTTCTTAATCCTAAACTGATATTTACATCAACATCAAACAAAAAATTACTTAACAGCCAGAGCCTTCGAGAACATCACAAAACTATATTGATTTAGGTTCTTCCCTTTCAAGGTTGAGGTCCGAACATCTTTCGTTTCCCACTGATTGGCAAGACGCGCTGATCAGTCACTCTGAAGATGTGCACCTGCATCTCAAGCTGTTTGACGAGCTCGAAGACACAGTAATCTCCTTCTTCAAGGTTGTTGCCGCGGACAAAGGCTGCCACCCTGCGGAAAAAATATTCGAACCCTTCCAACTCGGAATGAAGGTGACCACCCATGCCTTACCATTTGGGTCTCTAAGCACCATCTTCATTCGCGTCCAAAGCATATGAGCACGAGAAAAGCGAGCAGGAAGCTTCTGCATTCATTTTTGAATGGATCAACAACCAAAAAAAGTTGCGAGAACATTTATGTAGGATTGTATAGTTATTAGAATTGATTTGCAAGTAGAGAATGATTGTAGTGTATGATGAACTCACCAACGCAAAGTTCCCACCGTAGACATTTCTTGCGCTCATTCTTTTGATGCAATACGGATGCGGAGAGGTGAAAGAGTTAGCAGCTTTCTCTGCTCTCGATCTTTCTTCTTCTGTCAACACTCCTCTGGTCGAAACATTGCCTTCCTTGCGACTAGTTGATTTCTCAACCTCGACATCCGTGCCGTCATGCTTATCCTCAGTCGTAACTTTGACACTGTTACCTGCATCTGCATATGGTAGGCATTACATGTGTTGCTTCAATATTCTACTCTTGTTACACTTAATTACCTTCTGATGGAGATTTTATTGCAAACATATCTGTCCTCTCGCACCCGTCCATGCCGAAGACCAACACTGTGAAATGCATTTCGCCATCGTATTGGAATACCAAGAACTGGAACTCCTTGAGGGAGTGGTCCTTCACAAAACTGTGCCACCCATGGCCAAGCAATAGCGTAGCTTGAGCTTCTTGTCCTGATACTTCAACTTGCCAGTTGCCTCCGCCAGGGCCATGAAGGACGGCCACTTTGGAGTTGGACTCCTGATCTGAAATATTCTTCATGAAACTTTTGGGGATCTCCTGCAAATAATCAAATGTAGAAATGATCAGAAGACACTAGCCCGATAGTAAGAATGTAAGATGCAAAGTGCAATAGAGAGGCGTTTGGCTTGCCAGCCGATGCGCGAAGTCTCCAACGAGCACTTTGAAGAAGTGTGGCTTCCTGATCACTGAACACATTTTACTTTTCTTGTTTGTCATCGTTCTTAATTCACTCTGCTTCACAGATCAGAGCGACGGCGAAGAGAGAATGGAGGATTTAGCTTACATTTTTTTCCTCCCTAAAAAGGTAATTTGTCACGATTATTTGTATCGAAAATTGGGAGAGAAGGGAAAATGATATTGATAAGAAGTAGGACAAGATTTCTGGAGCTCGTCAGCTTTTTAAACCGGAGATGTCTTAGTTGTCTTATCACAATTATAATTCAGTAGGAAAAATTTTGAAATCGTGGAGATTGGAGTTCCAACTTATACGTAATTGTCGTATTTCTAAATTAAAAAAAATATATAATGAGATTTTTTTAAACTCGTACGGAAATTTCTAACGATCGTGTGAAGAAATCCAAAATATTAACGATCTAGACGTTCATCATCTTAAGTTTACTTCCCATTTAAAAAAAAATTTATAAAATATTTTATAATTAGAATTAAATCATGAATATATGATAATTGATCGACCTACCATATCCTTGGAAATGTCATATTTTTAAATAGAGATAATAATTAATAGCATTCGAATCAGATTGTTTTATATTTTTTATGTTGAATTCTTCTAGTATCAAATATAGATCTAATATCTATAATGATATGTAAAGTGAAAATTTTCAAGAAAAAATTTAATGAATGACGTGATATTTTATATATAATGATCCCCGATGGGTTCATCGTACCCCTATAATTTGATTCAGGATAACACCCGAAGGGCGCCGATAGTGTCCGAGTAATAATCAAATATGTACATATAAAATGTCACATTATTCACTGAGCAATTCATTAAATTTTTTCACTTAATGTATCATAGCTTTTAATACACATATTCATTCCATACACTTATATATTATTTTTTTTTCTTTCAATTAAATTATATTATTGAATAAAAATATATTAAAATTATCATATTTAAAATATATATTTATAATTTTAAAAATAAATTGATTATTTATATAATCTTTAATATCAATATCGTTTATGAATTTAAAAAAATTAATATATATATATATATATTATTTAATTAAATATTTGGATCACATATCAAATAATAATAATTTTTTTTTATCCTTTTGTCTATTCAAATCGGATATTAGATCTGCCGTCGAATTCAAAAAACAATAAAAATCATCATATTTCTAGACTACGGAAACATGCAAAGCAAGAGCACGGCAACGATGATGCTCTCCTGGCATGACCACCGAGGCGTCCGATCGGTCCATCCCGAGGACGTCCGTACAATTCGAATAATTATGGGTGCATTCATCTCTACTGTCGCAACTATTCATCCAACTTAAAAAAAAAAAAATATATATATATATATATATATAAATATATAAATGGTATTTGATGTCTGAATTTGAAGATTTTTTTGAAAATTTTCCTTTTTATTCACTCTTCAAAGAAAATTTTATTATTTACCGCTCTTTAATTTTTTTTTCTTTTTTACTCTCTAATAGATCTTATATTAGAGAGTGAAAAAAAGGTAAATTATCTTTAAATCCCTAATTGAATCTTAAATTTTATCCCCGGTTTATGTCAGAAAAAGTTTATTTCCACTCCCTATATGCAAAGTTTCATTTACTTCAACTAAATTCCAGAAAGAAGTATAATTTTCCTTAAATACAATATATTTCAATTAGAATGTAGTATATATTCTATCAAATTGAGCACAATTCTTTTTTCATCGGACCAATTGATTAGGAG
Source organism: Boesenbergia rotunda (assembly GCA_024364735.1). Lineage (NCBI taxonomy): Eukaryota > Viridiplantae > Streptophyta > Magnoliopsida > Zingiberales > Zingiberaceae > Boesenbergia > Boesenbergia rotunda. Next base: position 59,745 of record JAGFNQ010003224.1, on the reverse strand, counting down.
TTCATACCAATTGATTAATTTAGGATGAATTGATTAGGTTATACTCAATTTGATATAAAATATAATGAATTTTAGTTAAATGATGCTAAATTTAAAAAAAATTATACTTGATTTCAGACTTTTTTACTTAAAAAAATTGAGGGTAATTTGGTAAATCTATAGTTGAAACACATGAAATATTATATGTAGGGAGTAGAAATAAATTTTTTGTGATACAAGAACTGAGAAGAAAGTTAAATTTATATGCAGAGAGTTTAGAATAATTTTTTTCAAAAAAAAAACTTAAAAAATGAAATCCTAAACGAATAGAGAAACCAAAAAGAAATTTTCAGTGGAGATTTTTCTCAAATATATTGTCTGAATTTTAAATGATATACGGATAGTGTCTAACATATGATTGACTCAACCCGTTCAATCCTACTTGTAAACGGGCTTACAGATTTTATTTACTAATTATTATTATTTTTATTTGTGAATATATCATTTAAAATTTGTTTTTTTTAATTTAAAAATTGACTTATAATATACAAATAAAAATAAAAAAATTAACTCCGACGAACCGATGAAATTTCGCCGAACTCCTTATCCTGTATATTTAATGAGCATCTAAAATTTTTTATTTTAAATTTTTGTTTTATACTTAATATTATAACATATTGTATATGAGTGGGCCGACAATAAGAGCCCACCAGCGTTACAACTTTCTCTTTATTTTTTTTTTAAATCAATACATTAATCAACATTTGCGTCGAGGGGGGAGACTCCAACTGAGCCCGGAAGACACAGGTGCACCGACTGGAGATTCACCAGATTGGTACAAGTGTCGCACAAGCACAAGGACCCCAAATCAGTTTCGGGCTGCCAGATCTACGGGCACTGGAAGTCCCCCACAATGACGTCCTGGTCATCACCGCAGTAATCACCAACTACCAGATCCACCGAACCATAGTAGACACAGACAGCTCGGTCAACATATTATATAAGAAAGCTTTCGACTAGTTGCAGATCGAGCCATCTCAACTGGAGCTGGTGGGCACCCCGCTGATCGGATTCACGGGAAACAGCCGATCGACCAAATTCTCCTGGTCATTTCCTTAGGCGAGGAGTCACTGAAGAGAATAAAATGGTCCACTTTCCTGATAGTGGACAGCCCCTCAGCATACAATGTGATTCTGGATCGACTTACCCTCAACGAGTTCCGGGCAATAACTTCAACATTATATCTCAAGATTAAATTTCCAGTAGGCGACAAAGTCAGGGGAGGTCAAGGGAGATCAAAAGGTGCCCCCCCCCCCCCCCCCCACACGTTTCCTAGTTGTAATATGGTAAAATCCTCCCCTTAGGCCGAGCTCCATGAAGACAAGGAGAAAATTCAACTGCTCTCCGATCGAATGGAGTCCCGAGTCAAGATAGCCGTCGATGAAGCAGAATGCTACTTGCGAGCAATAAAAACTAACGTCGATGAGTCAAAAATGTTCGAATAATGGTTATAGCTTTGGCGTAGAAACTTTCATTGAATATGGTAGCCTCCGGAATTAGTTGAGTTGATTATACTATATAGTAGAGTTGTATAATGAAATAATAGTCGATTCTCGTAAAATCGGAAAAAATATCCTAGTAATTTTTCTTCCGTCATTGTGTTTTTTTTTTGGTTTAAATTGCATATGTTATTAATATTTCTAAATAATTTAACATCTGGTGTGGACATAAAACGAAGGGTTTTCATTGGCAAACAAACGGAAGAATAGTTCAAGAAATTTTCCTTCTGCGGGTTTAAATTTACTTCTCTTTAGCTGAGTATATTTTATTATGATTTAGAAGTTAAGAATTGGAATAGCAAAATAATATCTTGCAACCTAGAATAAAGTTATATATTATAGATTCTTCCTATTAGCAAGAATTTTGTTTAAAATAGTTTTACAAATTTAAAATTATAGATAATTTAAGTTAAACTTATATATATATATTATTTTTACAAATTAAATTTAACAGAAAACTATTTTATATTTTTTGTTACAAATGCTCGTGCTTTTGAAAACTCGTTGACGTGAATGAAAATAACATGTGAAATTGTTATTACCCCTAACATGCAACAAAAATACAAAAAGGAAATTATGGAAGCCAATTGAATTAACAAAAAAAATCATTATCTTAAAATTTCCCCTCTAGGAAATTCCTATCCTCGAGAATCATTATATACCTTTCCATTTCACTTTTCTCTTATGGTCCCCTCCTTCTTACGATTATGAAATTTTATTTTAACTCCTTTAAATTTCAAAATTAGCAAAATGCGCATTAAAAGTTTTAAACGATAACGCCCCCATTTATTCTGTTATTATTTTATTAAATATTTTAAAATTTTAAGGAAGTAAACAATTTTTAGGGGACGAAAAGAATTTTTTTATCACGTCCTCCACATTTTCGCCACTTTCTAAGCCCCTTAAAAAGATGAGCGGGGTGGCGTGAAAAATGTACATCATCTTCCCTCCCGTTTATCCCGATCGCTTTGGGTTTTTCCCTGTGTCCGTCAGGTAGCGAGATGCGCAGCGGCAGCCATGGAGGTCGTCGGTCTCAAACCCTTATTTAGGGCTCCTCTGTCCTCTAACCTTTACCCAATTGCTACTCGCTCCTGCTCCAAGTGCCCCAAACCCTCGTCGTCCCTTCCCATCTCCTTAGATTCCTCTACCAGCCGATTTCCCGCCGGCCCGGTCGCCTCCACCTCGTCCTCGTTCAATCCATCATGCATCATCCTCCATTCACTCCGCGGTTTCGTCTTCTCGCATCTGCCAAAGATGCGGTCTTGGCTCCGCGGCGGCCTGCCCGATGGCTGCGAACGCGAGCGGAGGGCTTCCTCTGCTGCGGCGGGATCGGGACGTTTCTGATGAGCACCACGGCGGCCGTGTCAAGGGACCGGGTCAGCCCATTCCTGTGGACGCTCGCTGGAAACCCCACTTTCATATCGGGCTTAGTCGCTTGGTCCCTGGCTCAGACCATTAAGATGCTTCTCAACTTCTTCTTTGAGCGGAGGTGGGACCTCGGGGTGTTGTTCAGCTCCGGGGGAATGCCGTCTTCGCACTCCGCGCTGTGCACGGCACTCACTGCTTCTGTGGCTCTGTGCCATGGGGTGGGCGACTCGCTCTTCCCAGTGTGCCTAGGGTTCAGCCTTATTGTCATGTATGATGCCATCGGTGTCAGACGGCATGCCGGCATGCAGGCTGAGGTAAATGTTCCTCTCTTTTGATTTATTTACTATTTGTTTCTCTGTGCCGATAGAACAAGAGGGCACGGAACATCTCTCTTTTTAACAATTTAAGTGATTATTAGCTCAATAATGAGTTTAAACGACACTGCAGCTGAGTTTAGACCATTTAAACGTGTATTATTCTTAGACTCTTAGCGGAGTGTCGCCATTGGCTTTGCCATTTACCAACACATGGTAGCACCTGGTGGTTCTCTTAAGCCGGATTTTTTGCTTTGTAAAATCAATGAAACTAACAATTTCATATAAAAAACATACTTTTCTGCTTGGATGCAAAACATGGAGCTTAGTGAAATTGCAATCTTTGCCGAAAGAGCAAGAGGATACAGAAGATCTCTCTTTTTAACAATTTAAGTGATTAATAATGAGATTAACTGACACTGCAGCTATGAGTTTAGACCATTTAAACCTGTAATATTCTTTGACTCAGCGAAGTGTGGCCATTGGCATTGCCATTTGCCAACACATGGTGGCACCTAGACCCGACCACGGTTCGGAACCGCCGGTTCGACGGTTCGGAACCGCCGGTTCGACGGTTCGGAACCGCCGGTTCGACGGTTCGTGGGAGGTCGACCCTTAACCTTAACCGCCCAAGACGGTTACGGTTCACGGTTCGGAACCGCCGGTTCACGGTCCGGTTCACGGTTCGCCACGGTTCGTCACGGTTCAAGATTATTATATTAAAAAAATTAAAAATTAAAAATTAAATTAAAAAAAATAAATTTTATTAAAAAATGGCTTGCACTTATATAAGTTGTCTACGTATCCCCTTAGGGTATAGGGGAATCAAAGCCCACGTAGTTCTTTTACATTTTTACCCTTTTACATTTTTATATTTTTACCCTTTCTCACTCACTTGCATTTCCTCCTGTTCCCGTTGTATTTGTTCCTTCGGTATCAAATTCTTCGACTTCGTCTTCTGAAAGTTGCATTCCTTGGATTCGCTTCTCGGCTTTGGTCCAATCATCAAGTAATGCTTGAGCTTCCAATGAGTCGGGAGACATAGTTGATCGTCGTTCATCTAATATGTTGCCGCCGGCACTGAACGTCTGCTCCACAGCAACAGTCGACACTGGAGAAGCTAGAATTTCTTTTGCGATCACGGAGAGAACGGGAAAACTTTGAGCCTTCTGTGACCACCACTTCAAGATGTCGAAGTCTTCGCTATCTGCTTCATTAAAATCAAAAGAAGTCGTAAAATAATTCTCAAGTTCCTGTGTGGAACTTGAGGATCCTCGTGGACGTTTCGTCCGTTCTTTTAATAAAAGTTGGGCTTTTGTAAGTTTTATATTAGTAGTAGTAGGTTGTTGTGTTTCAGAAATATTAGTTTGTGTTCCATATTTAACATAATATTGATTGTAAAGATCATATAAATAATTTCTAATATTATATACAATATTAGCTGGATCCGGAGAGGAAGAATCCTTAATAGGAATTAATGCGTCATAATATAAAGTTAGCATTTCTTGTAAAACTTCTAATTTAAATCTAGGATCTAAAGCAAATGCAATTAAATAAATTTCAGGAATTAAATAAAAATATTTTTCCCATTTAGTTTTCATAGCTATTATACATAAATTTAAAGCTTCATCATTTGCATGTTCATTTAATATTAATACTATACTACAAAAATTTACTAAAATTAAATGAGCAGTAGGATAATAAACACCTGAAAGTTGTTCAGTTGCATCGTTAAAAACTTTTAAAATTTCACAAATACTACTACAAATATTCCATTGTTGTGAAAATAAATATATATTAGTATTACTATTTTGTGCAAAAAATAAACATAATAAATCTTTATATTGAAAAGAATCTTGTAATAATTGATATGTTGAATTCCAACGTGTTGGAACATCACGTGGAAATTTTTTTGGTCGCATTCCATTAGCTTTACAAAATCTACCCCATTGTTTCATCATAGATGGATGGGACCATAAGTATGAAATTGCGGTTCTAATTGGTTGAATATAATTTTGTAAAAGTTTTAATCCATCTTGAACACATAAATTTAAAATATGACATACACAACGAATATGAAAAAATAAACCACCAATGACAGGTTGACAAATAAATTTTAATTCATCTATTGAAGCGGTATTAGAACTAGCATTGTCTAATGATATTGAAAAATTTGATGAGTCAATCCATATTCTTCTAAAACTATGTGTAATAATTGTGCAATGTTATGAGCAGTGTGTGATTCATCAAAAACTCTATAAGCTAATAATCTTTTTTGAAGGATCCAAGAGTTATCAATCCAATGGCATGTTATACCCATATAAGAATGAGTTTGCCAATGATCACTCTAAATATCGGAACATAAAGAAACTTTATTATTTAATTTACTAAATTCTTCTATTAAATTCTTTTTTCCTTGTTTTACTAATCTTTTAATTGTACGTGTTAGTGTAGTCCTAGGTACACGTTTAGCAGCAGGATTAAGAGATTCTTTACAAAAATCTTCAAATGTGCATTTAGATCCAAAACTAAAAGAAAGATGTTCTACGGAAACAAATTTAGCTAATGATTCTCTTAATTTATTATCTGAATATAAAAATAAACCAGAATCAGTACTACTACCGCTAGAAAATCTAGATAATTGTGTTTGAGATCGGTCAAGCCCATATTCCGTCGGGTGCTTCGTTTCTACATGTCGTTTCAACGACCCATAGCCGCCGCCGGCTTGGAATTTGTAGGAAGCATTACAATGCTTGCATTTTGCACGCATTTCTCCCGACGGAAGTGTGACTTTCTCAAAATGTTTAGTAAAAATAGACGATTTTAAAGGAGCATTATCCCGAACCTTAGAAGTAATCGCATCGGTACTTCCTTGCGTTTCGGGGATCGGAGGGTGTTGGGGCTGAGCCTCGGTCTCATCATCGGTGGATTGAATTTGAAGGTTGGGATCCTCGTATGCAATTTCTTTTCCCCTCCGAGATCGAGATGATGAAGCTCCGCGTCCGCCTCCGTGACCTCCTTCCATTATCGTCGACGTCGATGAAGAACGTGAAGAGAAGTTGAGAGTTAGAGAGTTGAGAATGAGAGATTGAGAGAAGAGAAGTTTTGTGAGTGAAAATGATGAAATGAGCTCCCTATTTATAGAGTTCGGATCATAACGGTCACTAAATCCTAGCCATTGATCAAAAAACGATCAAATGATCTCATCCGTCCAAAAAAAAACAAAAAAAAACAAAAAAAAAAAACTCAAACGGCACTGAACCGGCGGTTAACCGCCGGTTCAGTGCCGTTGGAACCGGCGGTTTCACGTGAACCGGCGGTTAACCGCCGGTTCACGGGTTCTGGCGCTCGGAACCGGAACCGGCCCGGCATCTTGCCGGGCCGGTTCCGGTTCGGCCCGGCGAACCGGGTCAACGGGCCAACCGGCCCGTTGACCCGGGCCGGTTCCGGGCCGGGTCCGGGCTGGACCCGGCCCGTGGTCGGGTCTGGCACCTGGTGGTTCTCTTAAGCAGAGTTTTGCTTTGTAAAAGCAATGAAACTAATAATGTCATATAAAATCCTACTTTTCTGCTTGGGTGTGAAACATGGAGCTTAATTGCAATCCTTGTACATATGATGCTAGCTTTAGGCCTACAAGTACAAGCTCAATTTTTTTTAACAAAAAAGTAAATGCCTTGTTTTGGCAATAATTAAGTTATTTGGTGCCAGGTGAGCACATATGCACCATTTAAGGACACTATGATTTAGTGAACATAGCCTTTGTGTGATTAATGGGCATTGTTCATGAATAAAGCTCAAAAAGAATTCATGATGAGCTTGTTCATAACAGGTTGAAGCTTTTTTTGGGGAGTTTTATATAGATACTAAAGAGCTATTTGAGATTCTATTTGTGGGTATATCAAAGAGTGTTTTAAATTAGTTTTGTTGGAAAATCAAGCATTTGATTTTTTTTTTCCTTCATAAAGATTTTAGGTCTTCTTTTGATCCCATGTTTTGTCAAGTTTGTATAAACCTTATAAAATAAGTCTACAAGTGAGTTTTGAAACTAAAGCTTATTTGTTAAAATTTGTTTATTTCCTCTTAAATAAATCACATTTAATTTTTCTTGTTGAAGTTTCAGCTCAACGCGTTGCATGATATCTGCTATGGTTAACTAGATGATTTTAGTAAGAGCCCGACAAATGTGACTCCCAAGTTTAGTCTCACATTGTGAGTTGTATTTGTAAAGCTTAGATGAGAGAGCTTATGGTTAATTTAGGTTTAAACATTTTGGGTTGTTTAAGCCTGAAATGTTAAACACTTAAGTTGATTGTGACAATTAATATCAAAATGAACGCAATCCAAGGCATTGTGTGGTTTAGAGAAGGTTGCATGTGTGATAGTGTAGCTACCATTGGGCCTCATATTCTATTGATTATTAATGATTCAAGTTATGTGTTGGCGTTTGGGTCTTAACATGGACGCCAAGACTTAAAATGGGGGTGATTGTGACACCCTAAGTTTAGTGCTAAATTGTGAATTGTGGGCTAATAGGGAAGCTCTATAAGCTTAGATGAGAGAGCTATTATTTACTTAGGTCTAAGAGTTTTGTTAATGGGTGGTCAATTCTCTCTTCTAAGCAAGTGGTGACAACAAACTAATCAAATTGATTGAACATGAAAGATACTCATTGCAGTCATGCCATTCAGGTTAAATTATTGTTGTAGATGTATAACAAACCTCGCAAATGAGATGACTCATTAACATCAAGGTCCAAGCATGGCTCAAAATGTATATGCACAAGTTAATATCGATCCAATTATCTAATCCTTAAACACTCCCCCACCACTCCTGACGTTAAAATGCTTATTTTTTACACAAGTAAATGTGTTTTGCTCATCTAAGCCTTAAACTGCTTGTTTTATCCCATAACTTCCTATATGTGACTAAACAAAGTCATAAAATATTTCTTCCAACTTAGTAATCAGCATTATTTGGTATGCATATTTCTATGGCATATTAGCAGCTTAAAACTTCTGTAGTTTTACAGTTAAATATAGTTATAGAATAAGAAGGATAGCAGCATAAAGCTTCTGTAGTATGGAGTTAAGCATAATCATGGAACTAGTAGGTGTTTCTACACCATCATTATGATTCTAGGATCCCATGGGTGATGGACGACTAGAGGGGAGAGAGCTCATTGAAGATAGAAGCCTACTCTAATCTTCAAATAAGGGTCATCCCGGTGCACGAAGCTCCGGCCAATGCGGGGTCCCCGGAAGGGTACTCGAACCCGTGACCTCTAGATTACACGGCAATCCTTCTACTCTAATCTTCAGATAACAAAATAAAAAATAAAAAGAGGACTTTTGTGTTGTATCTTGTTTTTTTCTTTTCTGTCTTTCGTGTACAAATATGGATATCTCTTACATTAATTTTCATTTACTAATTTTCAATCACTCTACTCCACTACCGACACAAGCATTATCAAAATCTAGCCATACCAAAACCCTAACCTTTTAAGTGTCTAAACTAGGTGCAAGTGGATTAGATGGCGAAGGAGTGCCTGAGATACCTATATAAAATATGAAGACCTTGAGATTGGTCAAAATATTGCTTGTCAAATGAATATTGCATGTATTTGTATATAGCAATATGTAAACAAAACAATTGATATCATTATTATCATCAGCTATGTTTGTCTGGACTAGTTCGTTCATTTATCCCTCCTATGCAAGGAATATCACCAATAATGATTCAAGTAAAGTTATTTTTTATTACATTGACTATTTCTTTTGTCACTCTCTACCACTTATATTTTCTACTCATTGATTTAAACCTTCTAATCATAGAATTTATGAATTGTTTTTGTACATATTCATACCATCTCAATTTATTTTCACTCATTTTATTATCTATTGGAATAGAGCTACTCTTAATTATTACTGAATTTTAATAATTTTATTTCATCCTTCTAGTAATCCTATATATCTAAAATTTTCATCTATGCTATAATGTTTGATAGGTGTTATTATTATAAACTTTTTTTAGCCTAAGGAGAACATAATGTTTGCATAAGAGACCCAAAAATAAAATTGCAAATTGATATTATTGTGAGACACACCTAATACTTGTATGTACATGACTTGATATAAAATTATAAACCTAATACATCCAATTTGGGATTATATCATTAAACCCACAACTTCACCCAGTAAATCATAATACTTCTAACAGTAGCTTTCTGCCTTTTTTATAGAGAAAGCATTCATCCCTAGAATATTGAATTTTATATATGATAGTTTCCTTTATTTAGTGTCTCCAAAATCCCTATAGCCGGGATGCATATGGTGAGGTAAGTGGGTCAGAGGCTCACCCATTTGATCTCTGTATGAACTTAGAATCATGCATAGATTCCTATGCTTTAGACCATGCTTCAAGTTTAGATGGAGCTCCATGATACTGCAAATGTGGGCGACAAGCTGACAACCCATTAAATTTCTGTGGTAATGATCCTGTTTAGGTTGGAAAGGAAAATATTATATTTCATCCATAGAAGATAGCCATTACAAGGTATATATATATAGGACTCAACTTTGACTCTTAACCCTAAAACAACTCACTGAGGACTATACTGAAGTGATTCATAGAAACTTGTTGATGGAGCGCACATGTGGTTGGACCTCAAACCAGCATGTCAACCAAGAGAGAAGATAAAAAGTAAATGAAGATGAAGAGCAAGTTAGGCTCCTGGAAAATAAATATGCTATACTTTGTTAAAGCAATCTGTACCTAAGAAATCTTTGGGTTGCTCGTTGTGTTAAGGCTGTAAACTAAAACGAGGTGCCTGGTTTGTCACAAGAAGCTCAACACCCTTAAACACTGCTTCATTTATATGCAGCATGACCTTCTTCAATGTCTTATGAAGTTACATTGCATCGGTTACTCTCTCAAGATTTCAGTCAAAGCACTTGGTTTCCCACTTTTACTAGTTACCAAATCATCTCCCGGTATCCAATATGCACATGTAACTTATATAATGTTCAGTTGATGGCAGAGATATCCAATTGGCCAATATGTGTTCTATGATGATTTGGGAATACTCAAATGCTTCTAGATATACATACACATGTTGTTGTGGATGCACTTGATAACCAATATTTAGGTGTGAGATACTAATAATTTGCAATTCCGTAAGAATTATTTGGAAATGTTATATGTCTGCTTCTGCATATTTGGTGGCTCCACTGAGGCAATAGACTTGTTTTCTGCTTGAAACCAATCTTTCACTTCTGACATATTTTTTCTGTGTTGTGCCAATCCAGGTACTCAATAAGATCATTGAGGACTTGTTTCAAGCACATCCTATCAGTAAAAGAAAGCTTAAGGAGCTCCTGGGACACACCCCATCCCAAGTCTTTGCTGGGGCTGTATTAGGCATATTAGTCGCTTTCTTTTGTTGTCAGGGTTACAGTCTGGCTGTTTAGGTCCATTGAAAGACACACTTAATGGTCAATCTTTGTTGACTCATTATAGTAAACATATTCTGGAAAAGAATATTCTTGATTTATTTTTACCTTGTCAAAATACTTGATCATGTACTATCCGATGGATAGTTAGAGAACGTTCTTTTGACGAATTTAACTTGGTGATTCATATTGATTTCCACATGACCACAGATTCAGTTATGTTGTCCATTCATTTGCCTGTTCGCGATTGCCATTTTCCAGGGTTATTTCTCCTACAAAGTTCAAAAATTTAGCAAATTTGCTTGTTCTTCCTGTTGCAAAACCAACGCAACAGTAGATTATGTGCTGTAGCTTCGGTTACAACTTTGAGAAAGCTTGCAGAGTGTTTGACTTGTAACATCCCATCAATTAGATCGACTAATATCTATCTAAGCTGAATGGAGAATTTGCCGAGAACATAAAAAAATCAATTCAATTGCCTACTCACCCTGAGGAACTGAGATGGATAGGTGGTATATCATTTGCTTACATCCAGCTTTAATTGACAAAAGGCAACCTCAGAATGGAGAAAGTAGTATAATTTCACATTTATTTTCCAGATAAACATCCTACAAGACCCCTAGCAAGATTTCAGTGGTTACAAGGAACTCGTCGCGGGACAGTGATACTTATTAATAACATGGATTATTTCCGTGCGGCGTACATCGCCTGCCTGCTCTATAAGACTGAAAAAATTGAAAATAAGTGAAGAAGAACAGAGAAAAGAATCTCATTAATTAATTCCGTAGATCCACTTCTCAGCATTGCTGGTGTAAGACACTAATTCCCTAGGAGTGAACCACAGGGCAATCTCATCCTTGGCTGTTTCCGAACCATCGCTCCCATGGATGATATTTCTGCAATGAAATAAACATCAACATGAGATTAGTACATAACACAGCAGATTAGTCAGCAAACATCCATCGAGAACAAAAAACAAGAGTAATTAACAAGTAACATGAGTATATATAAATCAACTGAACATCAAAAGTAAATGATATAATGATTTTGCTTCCAAGGGCTAGTAGAGCTCCTCGCAGTTGAATGAACCAATTCAATATCAGCACCAATTCAAATCCAATATTGTATGAACTAAGAGCCTCAAAAGATAACCCAACTAAATAGGATATCTGGAATGCTGTGAACTACTTCCCTACTTTTTCTTTTATTTTCATATTAGCTGAAAACCCTATACCTTAGAGCTCTTGGATGAAGATAAAATAAAAATTTTTCAAACACATACCTTCCAACGCCAACAGCAAGATCACCTCTGATTGTACCAGGTTCTGATTTTTGTGGATCGGTAGCACCAATTAACTTTCGGCCATATTTTATAACTCCTTCCCCTTCCCAAACCTACAATGTAAATTATAATGAAAGTAATTTCAATAAATGAAAATTAGCAAAATGCAAGTCCAATTAGGGTTAGCAATGAGAAAACTTAAATATAAGGAATCTTCCGAGGGAAGGTAACATGACTTTTATCTTACCATAGCAACAACAGGGCCTGAGCTAAGGAAATCACATAGGCCATTAAAGAATGGCCTTTCTTTAAGATCATGGTAGTGTTTCTGGGCAAAATCTTTTGAAGGAATCACGATCTTTATTGCCACAAGCTTAAACCCCTTTTTTTCAAAACGAGATATAATCTCTGCAATCTGAAGAGTAAAAGTGTGATCAGGCGCACTAGAAGAAGTCACATATAATTTTACATGGCATGTTTGACTACTAAGATGTCGAATCTTATCTTAAAAACAAAATATAGCTAGCACAACCTATTCCCACTCGACTTGAATTTCACATCATAAGTAAATTTTAAAGATTTATTAAGGTGATGAGGCAAGATAAACATATGAAAGTATGCAGCATAAATATGTGAAACTACTACCTCAACAATTTCATTTAGGATAAATAAATATTAAAACTTGTTTAAAAAATGCTAAATTCATCTAAAATTGTAATAAAATCATTACAATTGATAGTTGGAAAATTTATAACAAATTTAATAATTCGTGAATTATTATAGTATAATTATCATAATTGATGGATGCCCTAAACAAGTTGTTGTGTTCTCATATCTCAACTCCAATTTGTATTTCTTTATGCAAAGTGTTGGCATTTATGATAGAAACATGTAAGCAAGTCTTTCAAATGGCCTAGAAGTTCGAAGCATTTATTACTAAATTGATCATGAACTTTTGAAGTTCCAACAAATATATCACATATATTTTCAATTTTGTAGCAAATCTAACAGAAAAAATTTTATGAAAAAAATTGTAAATAATTTCTCCAAGTATTTTTCAAGTGACATTATAAATCATTTTGGTACCACATTATATTTTTTTAGTGATCAAGCATGCTACAAATTTTCATCATAGATTAAGTAATTAGCCCTAAAAGTAAGAAATTTTGTCTGCAAGTTTGTGATAGATTTGTTAAAGGCACAAATTTTCATGATAGATTAAATTTTGCCTTGGTTTTCCATTCTCAACATACCAGTCCTCTTTGCACTCCATCGGGCTTGATTGCAATGAATGTCCTCTCCAGCTTAAATATAGACATTAGAAAAAAAATCACAACATATAATACATAGCCAAATAAGATCCATCTTCTGCAGTTTTACCTCTGCTGCTTGTAGATGATGGTCTTGAAGCATATATACTGCCAACCAAGTCAAAGAAAGTATAAATAAGCATTCTCAGCCAACAAAGCAAGGCACATGGAAAGCTATAATGTTTTCACCTCCAAAATGATTAACATTATAGTTTAGCAATATACAAGGTATATAAAATGGACTTTTATACCAAAAATCCATATGTATGATGATTCCAAGAAAGAATATCAATATGAAGACAATATACAAATAGCATTACATAATGTGTGTGCCAAGATACAAAATTACACACCCTTCAGCAGAGTAGTGAGAACAGGAAATAATCATCAGTATTCTCAAGAACCCATGGGAATGTAGAGGATAAAGGATTCAACAGAGTAACAAAAATATATAAGATATTCACCTCCAGCAGGAACAGCTAGAGCACCATATAACCATCCCATTGATGTGCTTTTGAGATCAGCCTTATCACAAAAGGAAGAAAGATAGCGTGCTGACCCTCTGGCAACCGTTGCAGTTGCTGCTGCTACAGTGCGCCACTCTGAAGAATATAAACTTGTCAGATGGAAGTTAGAGTAGGTTTATGAATAATTCCGATTTGTGAATAATTCAGAGAGTCATACAAACAAAAAAATTGACATCATTCTCATCATGCTTGTTCCTGAAAAAATTGCAGACAGTGTATTGTAATCACAAATAGCCAACAAAACTACACTAGCATATTACAATCTCTTCCATATAATCTTGGGATCACAAGGGACATAGTAATTGAGGGGGCGCTTGGTATACATTCGGCAATGAGAATGATAATGGGTTTTGATTGAGGGGTTTATGGGTTTAGTGATAACCTAGTGGGGGCTGGATTATAAAATCAGGGATATCATATCCATATTTTGATCTTGATTCCTGTATACCAAGCATCATTAATGGGAATGAAATCATAAATGGGAATGAAATAGATTTCATTCTCATTCCCGCATTTTAAACCCGCTTACCAAGTGCCACCTGAGTCAAAGCAAAAATATTTAACTAGTCTAAAAGTTCCACCATCACCAAAGGTAGACATTAGATCATTGTCACCAAAAGTCTAAAGAATATATAATTCACACACAAAAAATATTCAAAAGAAACCTACGAATTAGAGCAAAAGGTGATAACATTCATCCTAAATGATCCAATATCATCGCCCTCCCCCCTCCCACTAGATACAAACAGATAAATCACAGGGAACATTTTACCCTAGCACAACGGTCCTTTGCATGGGAAAGATCAAACATCCAACGAGGCATTTTGCCCCACTGAGAATTAACCCCAAGACCTATTGGAGTAACCATACACCCATATAAATATCAACTGTGCCAACTAAAATAAATCCTACGAATGATGCTAAGATGAGTGGTCCGCATCTTTGTTTTTTTCCCAGCAAAGTATAGATATTAAAGTATTAAGTAAGTGAGAAAAAAAGGTTCTTCTCGAATCAGATTACAAGGAAAATTTTCCTTCAATAAACTACACGAAAACTAGTAATACAACAAGTATCCCATTATTTGCTTTAGTGAAAATCGGTAGCCCACTGAAAAGCCCACAAAAAATCTGGACTATAATATCTCTGAAAGCCCTACAGCTAGTAATTTCACATAGGAACGGAAGTGTTTTGATTTTGAACTAGAAATAGTGTAACAAAAGCACAAGGCTATGAATTACAAACAAACTGCATGAAGCAGTTAACAAATTTGTGGTTTAATAGAATCTAATAGGATGAATTATGCCCATTAATTTTTACCTTTAGATATTTTAATAAGCAAAATATTATACTTGAATAAGAATTCAATAATGAGAACTCCAATTCCAGAGGTAGCACAGGAAAGGGGGGAAAATAGACATGGGCATTGAAGTTATTAAAGTGAGAGCACAATAATTGTGTAATCTATTCTATTTATTTCTGAATCCAGGTTGGTCAATGCCATTGGCTCAGCACTCCTACCAAGATGGGACACTAAACACAAGTGAACTATAGAAGAGTAAAAGTCGATGAGATTCTTGCATCATCATCATCAAATTGTGTTTCTCTCAATTATCTAACGTGGACTATATGGATAGTATTTCTACATAGAGCTCTATCCATGTAATACTTGTGTACTTCTCGACTTCAAGAAGATTTAAATAAAAACCTCTATGCATATTATTTTATATTTTTTTAGAAAGCAAATTCCTTTTTTTTAATCAATGAGTTCGAATGGAACAGAGAAATCAAAATGATTTAGGAAAGATTTCTAGAAAAGGATGAAGAAAGTTTAAAACGATACCAAAAGACCAAAAGCATATGTCCAATCAGTTTCTATCCCCTTTCATTTTTCCAATTCGAAGGAAAAATCTCTAGCTAAAAGGTGAATAACGTAGCCGAGACCAATATACCAAAAACATGTCCAATAAGTTTCTGTTTTCATTTATCCGATTCGAAATAAAACAACAAAATTCAACCTTTTTTTTCAAACTCACGCAATCCGAACGCAAAATTTGGCATTTATTAGATCCTTAAGAGATCGCATTTTGCACTATTCCGATTTACAAAACTAAATAGAAAAACATAGTGTACTTTTTTCGCAAAAACAATAAATTTACAGCGCAGAAGTAAAGGAAAGATGAATCTAAAGGCAATCAATGAAAGTCCACCTCGGTTCAAAAGAATAAATAAAAACAAAACGATCTGCCATCGATAAAAACCCTAAAATCAATACACGGTCCTCTCATTAGGAACACGATCGAAGAAATCAAATCTTAACTCCAAGTGAAAATTTACTCCGAAGCCACAGGAAAGGCGGAAAACAAAAAAAAAAACGAGAGAGAACTCACGGCCGACTGAAGAAGAAGAAGTTCGAAAGGACGAGAGGAGAGTCCTCGCCTCCCTCGAAGCAGACCGAAGTATCTGAGAGCTCATCGTGGATCGCAGAGAGGAGAGATGGCGTCGATGCTTCAAGTGGCTCTCGTTCGTTCACTCGCTGGCTTTCTTCCTCCATTTAAAGGGTCGGCCAATGGGCTCCTTTAACGGCAATGGCAGTACGGTCATTAAAGGCCTAATAAGGCAACAATTCTCGCACGTCACAACTCGATGAATCAAGGTGGCACTTTGCCTGATAACTACACACAAACGAAAAAGTGACCGCATAAATGTTATTCGGGTTAAAGAAGTGCACGTGGTCTCCTTTTGCGGGGGTCGCACAGGCGCATGTGGTGCGGTTCGTTACTTGGGCGCAGATTGCGCGCAAGGAATCGCGACGAGGAATAGACCTATAAATGGCAGGATGCCTAATTTACGTGAAAATTAAAAATAAAATAATATATTCGTTTGGTTCTAATTATCATAAAAAATAAAACAATTTAATATGATTTGATCCCACCTTTAAAATATACATTTTGAAAAAAAAAAATTAGGACATTTTTTTGTTAAATTAAAATAATTAAAATAAAATAATCTTCAATTAAATATGCCCTTAAATTCATTTGATATATATAAATTAAAATAATTGAAATAAATAAATTAAAATTCATTATTTTTTCAATTTGAATTTCATTTATTTAATTTGTGGATTTTAGTTACTTCATAATCACTGATTTTAATTCTGAATATCCCAAACTTGGGCTTTAGGTTCATACAAGGCCCATGAAGTTTGGGCTATCAAGTTCAGATCGAACCCACTCGAGGCTTCGAATTAACTTAGCGATATCCAGTTGAATAGGTTAGACTGATATGTATATTTGTTTTTTTTTCATATATATTCTTAGCTTTTTAAAGAATTTTATTGATATTTGACTAAAATGAAATACTTCAAATAAAATTAGACTACTA
This sequence comes from Boesenbergia rotunda, assembly GCA_024364735.1. Taxonomy (NCBI): domain Eukaryota; kingdom Viridiplantae; phylum Streptophyta; class Magnoliopsida; order Zingiberales; family Zingiberaceae; genus Boesenbergia; species Boesenbergia rotunda. Next base: position 42,577 of record JAGFNQ010003224.1, on the reverse strand, counting down.
GAGGAAGTGATAGGGTTGAACATCCTAAAATTGACATATGACACGGGGGAACTACGTAGTAGGGTACACTAAAGTTGAGCATCGAGGTCGTACCATGACCGCCGCAGGAGAGTAGATCAAAGCCCCACAGTCAGACTAGGTGGTCGGGCTCCAGGAACTATCTCGGGAGAACAGACGCCCGGGGTCATATTGGATTTTCAGCTCCCGAGACCAGGTCGGCAACCCCCGAGGTCAGGCCGGGCGGTCGAGCTCCTGAGACTACCTTAGGACGACAGACGTCCGAGGTCATGTCGGTTCTTAGGCTCCCGAGACCACCTCAGTAGGACAGACGTTCGAGGTCATGTTGTGTTTTAGGTTCTCGAAACTCTATCGGTAAAATAAATGAAGACTCCGAGACCAATTCGGGAGAGTGGAGCCTAAAGATCAGTATATCAGATAACCCGACTTCAAGTAGTCATTCCTCTTTCCAGAACATGAAAGTCAACGGATCATTATCGGATAATTATCGCCCGCGATACACAGCAATTAAGGCCTTAATGATCGCAACGACCATTATCAAGAGATATCCAGTAACCGATAATTAAGGGACGTGGAGGAGAACGTAAAAACACGTGTGACCGCAACCTCAAATATAAAAAATACTTCGGCATCCAGGTAAACATATATCTTTTTCGGAACTTAACAAAATTTCTAATTTCCTCATTGTCCTGGTAATTCGCATTCCTGACTTGAGCGTCGGAGTGGGCTTCACCGAAAAATCTTTCGGTGTGTTTCCATTCACTTTCGTATTGATATCATAGGGCGTGATTATCTTTTCTCTATTACCATCTTCGTGGGTTGCACTTTAATGATTCATCATGCATGTCGTTTTCTACCAAAACATGAAGTATGAATGCCCGTCTCTAATACTTTATATAAGATAAAAATAAGAGACATAGAATTATTATAGTTTTAGTATTTACACTAAAAACAATAGAATTATTATAGTTTGTATTAAGTACAGTTATTTTTCGTCTAAATTTTCTATTTAAACGTTGAGTCGACTGTTTCGTAACTATTAGAATATTTATATCAATTTCCCTAATTTTATTTTAAATTTTATATTTTACATTGAAAAACCTATAGTATTTTTTTTAAATTTAGGGAATGAAATATATTTTTAAATATTTAAATATTATTTAATTTAGGATAGAAAATTTAAAGTGAATATATTGGATAATGGAAAATGGATATTATATAGTGAGAGAGAAAAAATAATAAAAAATAATGATATCGTAAAGTATAGAAATGTTGATGTATTGTATAGTGAAATAGATATTTAATTTTAATAAAATATTTTTTTATTATAAATTTTAAATTTTGAATAAAGAATTTGATGTGAATATTTTTATAATGTATATTTAATCTATCCAATATTGTAATAATTACGGAAGGTGAATGATTAAAATTTACGTTGTAATAAATATAAAATTGGAGATATTATAATGCGGAATTCAATTTACTTATTTAATAATTATTTGTTAATAGTTATGGAATGAATCGTTAAAAAAAAAATCAAAATGACACGACTATATTAAAAAGCGACATTTTATTTATTTATTTATTATTTACACGTCTAAGCGCTATCTAAACAGTAATGAATGCACGTGACGACATGGCGGACTGCACGGGTTCCACACTCCACATGTCAGCACTCCCGATGGCAAAGGCAGCAGCAGACTTCGCCGAGTCCAGCGCCAATGATTGCGACGGAAGCAGGAGCGAGAGTCACAGTCCTCGTGCCCGCGGCCCCACAACGGTCCCCACTCCACCAAACGGGACGGCCTGCGACAACGAAGGTCCTTGAGCGGTGGCGCATAATGGACTTCGTGTTCGTCCGATATATATAATCCTTCAGTTTCAAACCCAAAAAAAAAAAAAAAAAAAAAAAAAAAAAAAAAAAAAACAGACTTGAAAGGGAAAATTTAAAAAAACTCTCCAACATTAAACTCAATTTTACATGCATTCCACAATCAAAAATTTTTTTACACATGCACTCCCTGATAGGATTGACAAGACAGTTTTATGTGTTATTTTTTTTATCAATATAAAAGAATAAAAATTCAGTATAAATTGTAAAGATTTGAGTATAAATTTTTTGAGATTGAGTATTAATTTAAGAAATTTGAGTATTATTTGAAAAAATTTGAATATACATTGTTTTAGTTTATAGTAAAAATTTCAGTATACATTATTAAAATTTAAGTATGAATTAATTTAAATTGAGTATTATTTAGAAAAAATTGAGTATAAAATTTAGAAATTTGAGTATGTGAGGTTGCATCTACCACATCAAGATTTTCACATGAAGGATCACCGAAATTTTATACTCAAATTTCTTAAATTAGTACTCAATTTTAAAAAATTTATACTCAAATCTTTATAATATATACTGAGTTTTCACTCTTTTATACTCACCAAATCAAGATTTTCACATAAAGGGTTATCAAAATTTTGTACTCAAATTTCTTAAATTAGTATTCAATCTTAAAAAATTTATACTCAAATCTTTATAATGTATACTGAGTTTTCACTCTTTTATACTCAATCCATCAGGGAGTGAATCTAAAAAATTTATCAAATGGAGAATATATACAAAGGTCAGTTTGAGATTAGAAAGTTTTCTTCAATGAACACGATTTAAAAATCATATATACTTGAAAACAAACTGCGTAACCAAACGCATGCCGGATGACGGATGAGCATGATGACAACCCTTCTTCACACTTTTTCTTATTAAACTCGGAGAGAGGAATATCTTTGAGGGTTTGTAGAGAAATCAATGCATAGGTTGCATGTTCGTTTGCCTACTGCCTAGATTATGTTAATTATAGACTATCAATGATGGAGCAACCGCATGCAAGAGGGTGTGCTTGTCAGCATCAAGTGCATTAATGGCGCTTGTTCCCACCTACATTGCCAATTACGTCGTTGACTGCGCCAATCAAGGACAATATATAACACTAAAAGTAAGAGGTGTACAGCTTCAATGATTAAATTTTCAATATTTTTTTAATTTTTAATATATCATTGCAATATCATATTAAAAATTTATTATTCTTTTTATGATAAAAAAAATTCCTATATTTTATTTACAGGTCCTATATTACAAATAATATATTTTTCTATATTATAAATGATAATATAATATTTTTTATCATTGATTATGAGTATCATCTTATGAAGGAAGAACATAATTCTAAATTTACACTATTATTCTTATACTAAAAATATCAAATCTCATTTCTATATGATTCAAAATTTTTTATTTTATAAATCTCTTAAAAATCTTACATTGGAGACGTGTTTATCTGAAAAATCAAAGACTGTTCTATTGTTTCTTCACAAATCTCGATTTAATAGTCATTAAATTTTGAGAGTTTTCACTAGTCACAAAAAAAAATCCGAGAGTTTTCAATTGTGCAACTGTTATTGTCTATGAATTATGATTGTAAAGGTAGCGTTGTTGAAAGAATGCGGATGATATTAATGTTCTGGCTAATAATTATATGGGAAGAGGCGATCTGTTGAAGTCAAAATAAACGGCTTTGGGGATTCAGCACGATGGAGAGCTCGAAAACAATTTTGAAGGGGCGCTTGATAAGCGGATTTAAAATATGAAAATTTTCATTTATGATGCTTGATATATGAGAATGGAATCAAAATATGGATATGATATAGTTGATTTTATAACTCAATCCCCACTAAATTATTACTAAACTCATAGATTTCTCAATCAAAATTCATTAACATTTCCATTGTCGAATATATACCAAGCGTCCCTTAAAAATTCAAGGATTTGAGCTGAGTGAAGAGCCTGAGAAACTGAGTCGATTAGAGAGCTCGAAAAATAATTCTGGGGAGTTCACTTTGAATAGAAAGCTTAGGGGGTCGGGGCGGTAAATGAATCAAACAGTTATAAACAAATTTAGTTCTAAACTTAAACTATTCATTAAATTAAATAAATAAATTTGAACATATATAAATTTGAACGTATATATAGTTGGTTAATATTAAGAATAACTTACAAGTTTGACCATAAATTTTGAAAGACGTGGTGCAAAAAAAAAAATCGACTGTCGTACGCATATTTTTTTAACATTAAAAGAAACTACAAGGTTTGAAAATTTATATTTAGATTTTTTTTAATTTATTTTTTCAGAACATATTGTTTTGTTAATATTTATACTAAAAAATATTAAAAGAATTTTTTTTAATTTATTTTTTCAACTAATGTTATCATTTACTAAAAAAAATTAAAAATTTCAAAATTCCAAAAAAATTTCAAAATTACAAAAAAAAAAGAGAGCCCCACCTAAGGTGGCCTTGTGCACTTGCCTCTACATTCACCAGCTTAGGGTCGATTTTGACGACTTGATGAAAATTTATTTACGTTCGTTCAATATATAAAGTCAATTGTGAATAATGTTCACGAACAAAGTTTGAGAATCATATTCATCAATAAAATTCTTATCAACATGCTAAATAAATAAAATAAACTTTTAAAACAAATATATAATCTTGTATAATACTATAAAATTTTTAAATAATCAAACAAATTTAAATTAAGAAATCGATAATATTTAAACGAATTAAGCTCATGCTTATTAAAAGGAAACTAAGTCAAGTTTGGATAATCATTTTAATGGTTTGATTTATTTTAGACTCAACTTGACTCGGTTACCTTATCAAACAAACTTAAATATTATAAATCTCAACTTGATTTAACTCATTTATAACCCTACAAGGGGGAACCAAGCTACAAGGAGAATTTGGAGAATTGAACCCTTTAACACTTGATAATGCTAGTTGCTTGCAAAACTCTAGAAAAGGATTGGCATGCCAACTTAGAGAATTATGTGACATAGAGCATGTTCTATATTAGAGTAAAAGGGGATATCAATCATTTCAAATAATCTAGTATTCATGATATGATATAGATCTAGTAAATCATAAAAAATATTTTACCCTATCGTAATGATCCTTTACCTGAAAGAAATCAGTCGCCTAAGGAGAATGTTTATGACCTAAAGTAAGGTTGTTATTGCATAATATCAAATGAGCATCTTAGGAATTTTCATTTTTTTTCATTCAGTAGTTCTACCTTCTATGACCATACACAAATCAGGAAGAATTAGACCACACGGCTCATGTTTAGCTTTACAATTAGTGAACATGAGTCCAGTGTAAATTGTGTTGTATTGATTTAATCTTTTTCAATCTTCATTGTATTTAAATTTCTACTACCATTGAAAGAAATACAATCCATAAAATATTTCATAAAAGCTTTATAAAGTATATCAAAGGTGAATCAAAATGAATTTTGAAGTAAGATCAAGATATCTTAGATCTAATCGATAAGGTGGTTAAACCCCTCTTACCTATCAGTGCTGATAATATTCTTCTTCCCATCGGAAATCTTGACTAAGTCTTAACATATTCACAACAAAGATATTTAAAAAAAAACCAATAAAAGAATTAAAAAAAGAAAATGTCAATTTTGCAAACCCTCACGTTTCAACTTTCAAGCAACTTGTTTGAGCCATTCAAAATAAAATATGATAAATACTTAAAATATGAGAAAAAGAATTTAGAATTTTATTTATTTATTTTTGATGTTGTTATTGTTGTTGAGCTGGCCACAGTAGAGAACTGGAGGAAATAATGTTCACAGTAAGAAAAAAGTCATATTTCTATTTATTGTCGTTGCCACCTCTTAATCTATTTATTAACTTCCTTGGCCGTTCCGTCGATGGCGAGCATCAACTATTAATTTGGTTTCCTCTTTGTCCGATTTCGAGGGAGATAGAGAGAGAAGGAGAAGGGAGGGAGATGGTTCGTTGGGCCGCGACTCGATCGGAGTCGGAGGAGGAGGTGGAGAGAGAGGAGAGCGGAGGGAAACGACAGGCGGAGGAGGGGGAGGGGAGATGGGAAAGGATGCTTCCGGAGATTCTGGCGGAGATCGCGAGGCGGGTGGATGCCGGCGGGGAGCGGTGGCCGCAGAGGAAGGACATCGTGGCCTACGCCGGCGTCTGCCGTAGGTGGAGAGATTCCGCTTGCGGCATCGTCCGACAACTGCACGAGACCGGCAGCATCATCTTCCCATCTTCGCTCAAAGAGGTGTCTTTCGTTTTCTTCTATGATCGATGCTAGTTCCCTGATTTCCTTTGCCATTTGCACTTTCCCCTTTCAAGTTCTACCTTTTTAGGGATTTGACGTGATTGTTTTTTTCCATTCGTGAAAATATTCTTTTTTGCTCTAATTCCTTCGAAACAAGCTTATATACGATATTATTCGTTTTCTCTCTGCAATCCGAACCTTTTTTGGTTTATCTATTTGCTGTGCAATCCAGCCTGGACCGAGGGACTCTCCAGTACAATGCTTGATCAGACGGAACAAGAATAACTCCACATACTATCTCTATCTCGGCCTTACAGAATGTAAGCAGATGTTTTCATAAATTTTATCAAACTTTTCCTTGTCTAGATGCAAAGTGCATCAATTTTTAGTATTTGAAATATTGATAAAGCTTTTATTTCGATCCATACATATATGTACTTTTTAATTCCTCTTTGTTATTTTGTTGCGAAATTCTGTTTTACATGCTAAGGTCTAACCATTTGCTGAGCGTCTTAGCTTATGAACATAGCTAGGATAAGTAGCTAACCTTTTTTGACCTAATTTTGTTTGTTGAAGCTATCATATTAGGGATGCAGAGCATGCCAACTCTCTATGTTTTCTAATTGAATATGAACTGATGCTGAAACGAATACATTCAGCAACATGGTTCTAAGAACTTAAATGTTTTTAATTTAAATTTAAAGAAAGGCTGAGAGTTGAAGGTATCCGCAACTGTTGGACTAATTACTGGTTCTGATAATTCTTACTACTCTTATTACCTTATCAAGTACACAAATTTTGAATTACTTGAAGGTTGACTGATTTGTAAATGAAATGTTTACCTAAGGTATTGGATACATTGATTAGTAATATTGGCAGAGATATAGGTCTATCTCTAGTCTTTGGTGGTATCCGGAGGTACGAAAAAATGATTAACGAGGTTTTTCCAACCTCAGGCGACCGGCCCGGCCTCACGGAAATTTCCCACTGACCGCCAGGGTAAATCGGGAAGTCTTCGCGGTGGGCAGTTTAGAAGCCCAGCGTCCCAGGGTTCGCGCCCCATTTGGAGGAAAATTTCCTGCAAATACGCCGTAGTTGTGGATCGAACCGCGGGTATCCGGAGGTATGAGACATTTATAAAGGTGGTAGGATTTGCATCACATTAGAATAATGTGGCTTTGTCTGTAGATGCTTACACCAACATTAGTACTTATTATAAGTATATTTTTTTTTCCATTTATTGTGAGATGGAGGATTAACAAGCATCCGAATCTGAATGTCTTCAAGATTAATCAACAACGGGAAAAAAGTGTGGTGGGTATGGGCCTGAAGAGGCCATGCACTAATGCCAAAGTCAGAAACTCATGAAGCCATCCAAAAACACATTGGAGTTAATGTAGGGGGTAGCAATAGCGTATCTGAGGCTCCCAAACTGCCAAACCGTTCATATTTATACTAGGAAGAACAACCATGTATTGCATAACCAGATATGGGATGAGCCGCACCATTAATGTGGGTGGATTCGATGAATGTGGGTGGATGACATTGTCACATTAATGTGACCTGGTATATACAATGAATTCCCGAGGTCTCAACTTGGATTATGCAATTATTTAGATCATTGTGATTTTATGGGTATGCGGATTTCGAATGAGTATGCCCTGTGGGATAGGCTTAAGACCAATGCAATTAGTGTACCTTGGCAAAGTAGTCACTCAGGCTTGACCCACATCAAATCTCATGTGGAAGGATTATGCTTGTGCTGGTGGACCTAGATCCTTTGACATGTAAATCATAACTTTCTCAAGATATGATTCGACCAAAACCTCCCCTTTTTGATGAGCCTAGGAATGAGTTCAAGCCACTGGGAGATCCAGGGAAGAGCTAATGTCCACCTCCTATTTTTTAATTCACTCTTTTGATTATTTTTCTCAATAAGAGATTAGGAGAGTATTAAGTATTTTGTAGTGTTGCATTGTTGGGTCTGCTATTTTACCCAGCTATAGGTTAAGCAACAGAGGAAGTTGTGTTTTGTTGTAGGGCTATTCGGATGGTTTCTGATGAAGAATTTATTTGATTGTAGACATAAGCTGGCCCTGTTTCAACCTTATAGTAATTTTCTGCATCTTTCTTTCATGAGTCATGACTGAGCCAAAATAGTAGTTTGTATTTCATAGATGCTAAGTACTCTACTCCAAGCTGCACTAACATTAATTTTGTATTGCAGCTTTTACAGATAAGGGAAAGCTTCTTCTAGCAGCACGACAGTTTAAGCGTGGGGCTCACACTGAGTATATTATCTCTCTGGACGCTGATGATCTGTCTCAAGGAAGTAATGCATACATGGGGAAATTAAGGTTTGTTTAGTTATTCTTTGAAGTCTCTTTATATAATCAAAAAAGGCAAGTTCATCTTCTCAGATGATTTCTTTTTCGTTGCCCATCATCGTTGCAAAATAATGCATATATAGAAATCTTGAAGTATCACATTAGCACATTACGATAATTCCTTGCATATTGTGAGGTCATATTGATTGATTGAGGAAATTATATAGACTTTGATCATACATACGTTGATTATATATGCATCATAATCACCAATCACATCTCATCAAAGTTTAAAATTTTAGATGAACTAAAATTTTCCTTTCAGGTCAAATATATTGGGCACAAAGTTTAAACTCTATGATAGTCAACCTCCATACAACGGTGCAAAGGTGTCAAGTAGCCGAGCAAGCAGACGGTTTGCGAGCAAGCAAATCAGCCCTCAGGTCCCTGCTGGCAACTTTGTTATCGGGCGCGTATCTTACAAATTTAACCTTCTGAAAAGAGGGCCTAGAAGGATGCACTGCACTCTGCAATGCCCTTCGGCAAAAGACATGACAGGGGAGGGAGATTCACTAAAGCCGAAGGCACACACCCCAGGGACTACCATTCTCAAGAATAAAGCTCCCCGGTGGCACGAACACCTGCAATGCTGGTGCTTGAACTTCCATGGCCGGGTCACAGTGGCCTCTGTCAAGAACTTCCAATTGGCGGCAACCGAAGACGCAAACCAACCTTCGGGGACCGGAGATGAGGAGACAGTGCTGCTACAGTTCGGTAAGGTGGGGGATGACACCTTCACCATGGATTACCGGCAACCACTGTCAGCTTTCCAAGCCTTCGCAATCTGCCTCACTAGCTTCGGAACAAAATTTGCTTGTGAATAAGACTAACGTTAGGTTCTTCATCCAGGCAGAGAATGGACGTTACTTGGCAAATATGCCTTCAGACACCAAACTCTTGTTGGTTGCAGTACGAACCGTTGATCTGTTCGTGAAGAAACGATATGAAGTTGGCTGTACTTCGAGTTTGGTTTGTGATTAAAAAAAAAACCTAAAGCAGTGTAGATGTAAGAGTTATGTTAAGCGTGCAATTTGTGGTGGAATGGGCGAAACAATTACGTGTTTATTTTCTGAGTCATATTTAATAATGTTGTTGGCAAGCTAATTACCTCCTGTAGAATGGTGGGACTGATGATGTATGATCAACCATAATACTGCCGCTAGTTACTTGTCCGAGTTGGTTTGATGATATTCATTCGTTAGAATTTAATAATAATTTATTCGATACTTAGATAGATACCAAAAATTAAAATGATAGGTTTGAGAATAATTGTTAGACAGATACCAAAACTTAAAATGATATGTTTAAGAATAATTGTTACTTAATTATTAAAGTTAATAATGATTAAATTGGTATATGTGTGGGTAGTTGTTGGTTTTGGGGTTAATTTTCAGTGAGTATGAAATGCCTTATTGATTTATGATCTTTACAATGTAAAAAATAAAATAGAAAATAAGAGGAATATTAGCGAGTGTTTTGTGATAAGTGAGAGTTGGGGGCAAATGGTATTTATAAAAAAGTATTTTATTTATTTTGTTATTTAAAGATTATTTTAGTCATTTTAGAGGTTAAAATAATTTCTTTTTTTATTATTATGGGAGGTAATATGATTAAAAAAATAAGGTCGTAAATTGGTTAAACCAAGATAAATTTTGTGATTTTGAAAAAATAATTAAATTTCAAATTAATAAAGCTATTAAAATAATTGTCCAAGTTTGTTTTGATTTTTAATGAGCTTGAACTTGGCTTTAGCGTGATTTATTTAGATGTTATTAACCTTTCAATTCAAATTTATTTAATTATTTGACATTTTTATATTTTAAATTTGTTTGATTATTTATTAAGTTTAATAATATAAACTTATTTGTTGATTTTAAAATTGATTAACATAGTTTTTAAAAAAGTCAAAACACCAAAAAGTTATTAGCTAAATAGCTCTTACAAAGTTATGACAATCATTAATTGATTGTTATAATTGTGTAACAAACAATTAATATCTATTATATAATTTTACGATGATCTTTTATGTATATTTCTCACTAAGGTGAATTAAAAAATTAATTTATTTTAATACGTTATACAGTGACGATGAACTATTATAACAACATTGAAATAAGAGTTTTATATTAAGGGAGCTTTTTATTTTTTTAAATAAAGAGAATATACGCATTTATAGTTATGTTTAGTTAAAAATAATGTAATAAAGTTTATATTATAATTAGATTTTAAATGTGATTCAGATAACATATTATTGTATTTGTAATTTAGATCAAAAAATTTTATTAGCTTTTTAAACTTAATTAAGTTATATTACAAATTTAAAATTATAACAAATAAAGTAATAAATCTTGATTACATTACAAGACAGATTATCTCTTACCAAACATAGCTTAAGGGCATCTCGAGATGGAGCTGTCGGGTCAAGGTGGACCGGTAAGAGGGGGGTGAATTGTCGTTGTAAAATAAAAATAAATCATTTATGCGACTTACAAAGATTACAGATTAGTTGTTACAATTAAATAAGATAAGCATAAACTAACTCAACTAGTAGAAAGGCTAAGACACAGAAATTACTTGGTTGCAACTTAGGTGGTTGCTAATCCAAGATGATTGAAGCTCACTATGAAAATCTCCTTCTAGCGGAGAAGTCTTTGTTGGGACCGATTGGCGAGCTAGAGGGGGGGTGATTAGCTTCAATTCACTTGTAGATGATTTGTCGCGGCGGAAGACTTCAAGCAATCGCTAACACAAGGATTTACTTGGTATCCACCCCGGTCGGGTGATTAATCCAAGGATCCACTCTCCTCACACTCTCATGCACTATGAAAGTCTCCTTCTTGAGGTGGAGAAACCTCTTACAAGCTTGTTACAAAGATACAATAAGAACAAAGCAAATACAAGATAAAATCTTACAAGATTTACAAATAAGCTCACACTTTACTTTCCTTGCTATCTTCAAGCTTGTGATCGCCTCTAGAACTTTGGAAGTGCAGCAACACTAATCCCCAAAGCTTCTCTTGAAATGGCGTGGAAGAAGGAAGAAGAGCTACGACCAAAACCTGCACGAAAGACCTTATACTCGTCGCCTAGGGTTTGGTAATTGATTACCCAATCGATTACCACGTCACACTTAGCCGTTCAACGGCTAGTTTTCGAACCGTAATCGATTGGCCAATCGATTACCATTGCCCTGAATCGATTACCCAATCGATTCAGAGCCTCTCTGTTCTCTCACGCAAACCGCCCTAATCGATTAGCCAATCGATTACCGACACCCTGAATCGATTACCCAATTGATTCAGGACCCTTCTGTCCTCTCGCGAAAACCGCTCTAATCGATCACCTGATCGATTGACCCAATCGATTGCCCAATCGATTGAGTCCACCCTAACTTGTTCCCACAAGTCTAGGATCCCCTACCAAGTGTCCGGTCAACCCCATTGACCAACTTGGATTTCTACTGCCTAGCTCCCAGCTCGGACTTAACCTGGTTCCCAACCAGATTTGCCTAACCCTCGAGTTAGGTCTAGTCTCTCGGTAGACTTCCACCTTGCCAGCATGCGATCTCCCCGATCCATCTGGACTTCACCTAGTCCCACTAGGTGTGCCTAGTCCCACTAGGTCTTCTTTTCCCTTGCCAGCGTACGATCTCCCCGATCTACCTGGACTTCACCTAGTCCCACTAGGTCTGCCTAGTCCCACTAGGTCTTTTGCCATGCCAGCGTACGATCTCCCCGATCTACCTGGACTTCACCTAGTCCCACTAGGTCTTTTCCAGTCAAGCCTCCAGTCAACCTTGACCCACTTGACTCACACATCATGACCACTCAAACATCATTATCAAACATCGAAACATACGACCTCAAGCTCACCCGAGCTTACCAGACTCAAACTCACCTGAGCTTTGTCAAACCAGGTCAACCCTGACCTAACCAAGATTGCACCAACAATCTCCCGCAGACCTAAACTCACCCGAGCTCAGTCAAACTAGGTCAACCCTGACCTGACCAAGATTGCACCAACAATCTCCCCCTTTTTGATGTTTGACAATATGTTTGAGAAAGATTAATCTCTATTAGCCTTTCAATCTCTCCCAAATTTCTCCCCCTTTGACACACATCAAACCTCTCCCCGAGAGTCTATATGGTCAAAGGTATACCCAATGAAAATCCCATACTTTTCATTGAACCTATGCTCAACCTTGAGCACTCATGAAGATTCCCCAGAATGAAGATTTCCAATCTTCATTCTTTCACAAAAAAATTGAAAATTCAAGCACATGCTTTTAAGGAAGACCTCCCCCTCAAAACATGCTCTAAACCTCTATCATTGCACCAACAATGTTTTTTGAGTTCCTAAACCTTTAGGAGAACTCAACTTGAGGTAATTGAGATTTTGAAATTCAAAATTTGAATCAAAATCTCTCCTTAACCCTTAAATGTTCACCAAACCATTTCCCTTTTTGATTTCACAATGAAATTTACCCAAATATACTTATAAAAGTAATTCTAGGGTATAGGGATTGTTAGGTTACTCAAAAATAGGTTAACGGACTGAAACTAGACAGTTTCAGACTTACCAATCGATTGGAGTTGGGAACCAATCGATTACACTATGCCTTAATCGATCAACTGATCGATTACGGCTGACTGTAATCGATCCATGGATCGATTACGCGAGCTTCTGTGCTCGCAAAAAGGGTTACCAATCGATTGACGAATCGATTGGCTACGGTCCCAATCGATCACCTGATCGATTGGGAGTTTCTGAAATCTGAAATAAATTTCAGGCCGAATTTTAGAAACCCCTAAATAATTCTACAAAATTCGAAAAAATTTGAAACTTCGTGTAGACATTATTTATATCATATACTATCAAGGAAAAATAGTTTTCTATGAAAATAACCTTTATTTCCAAAGATTGACACAGAATTGGAAACCATTGAAATATTTCAATGCTTCACTCTATTTTGTATCCAATTCATCAATGATGAGTGCTATCAAAAGATAGTCTTCACCAAGGTTTTCCATAATAGTTTTGAAATGTTTTTCAAAAACAATTTCCAACCATGTTCCTTGGGCTAAATGCACATGACTTGTACATTAGCTTTCCCAATGATTGGAGTTCATTTAACTTCATGTTTTGATGATCCTAAAACTCACTAAGATGAGGATAAATCAACACCTTGAGTTTTGTTCATCTTCCTAACATCTCACTTGTTTCTAATGTGTCTCAAAAACACATACAAGTCAACTTATAGTCTTAGTGAGATGTGAAAGTCATGTTCTCCCTAATCTAAGGGTTCATGCATTTCTACCTAGGCATTATAAACTTTGATCATCCACCTAGGATGTCAATTAATGCCAATGTCCTTAATTTCAATAAGAATTAAATTTATGCATGATTATGACTATGACATGCATCATATTAGAATTTTCAAAAGAAATTATAAATAGATGATGCATGTATGACATGACATATAATATTTTCATAATAAAGTATGATGAAATATGATGTCATGGCATGTGATAGAGCATACAAAACATGACATAATAGCACAAAAGAAAATACCTAGATTTCCTATCTAAGTATCAATAACTCATCGCTAAGCCATTGATAATCCTAAATTTGCCCTAATTTCCAAGATAATGCCAAAACTCCCCAACTTGGCCTATCTTTGGATTCTAACCTAGTTGTGCCAACTTTAACAAGTTTAATCCTTCAAAAGTGTAGTTTGGCACAAATTTACTCCTCCTAGAGTAAATAAATAACTCCTTCATTTTCAAGGGTAATAATTCCTTGAAAATGCTCCAAAGTGCCAACTTCATCAAGGTTGGGTTAACTACCCTTCCAATTAGAGTTGACACTCCCTAGACCTATCTAGGGTACGGCAAACACACTCTTAGGAACCCAATACCTATTGGTGCTCCTTGGGTGTTCTAGGTATTCACTAGGGATGACTTCTCCGAAGACTTAGTCATCTTTGTCTTGTCTTGGTCAACTCTAGGGATGGCTTCCCTTGCGATCTTGACTTGACTCCTAGACCTAGATTTAGTTCCATATTATATGGAACTCTATGATAGGATGGACCATCATCCTTAGTTTAGGTTTGTATCCCAAACCTTTCTTGCTCCTAGAGGGTCCTTGATTTCCTAAATCTAGGTTTTGATCCTTAGATCCCTTAAATAGATTTTCTATTCTTTGAGGGATTTTTCTAATTTATCAAGTTTTGACCTCAAAACTTGATTTTCAC
>JAGFNQ010003224.1:0-27724 GCA_024364735.1 Boesenbergia rotunda | reverse complement strand
ATTTTTACAAATTGAAATTTTTATACCTTTGCTTGTAGGGGTGTGGCATGACTCTTCACTTGATCCGGAAGTAGATACTTCTTCTTCTTCCGGAGTCAATGACCTTCTCTCCCCCTCAATCCTAGAGGTGGAGAATTCTTCTTTCTCCTCATTGACCTCGGATGATGATGTTGACGCTTTTCTTTGATCCGATGCAATGGAACATTTTGCTCCTCTTCAAACCCTTGAAGTGGAGGCTTCTTGAGCTTCGTCTTCGGATGTTGAGCATCTCTCAACTTCCGAGTCCTCTTCACTTGATGAATCTCCCTCTCGAATTTTTCTTGACTTGGTACAGTGGAGGGATCTTCATGAAGCTTGCCAATGTGCTCCAAAGCTCTTTGGCGTCTTTGAATTCTCCAATCTTGTCCAAGATGGTGCTTGGCAATAGGTTGACCAATAACTTGGTCACTTTGTTGTTGGCCTCGCATCTCTTGATTTGCTCCTCATTCCATTTGCTTTTCTTGAGGAGCTTCCCTTTTGTGCTTGTTGGAGCTTCAAAACCCTCCATTAGAGCAAACCATTGCTCTATCTCCATCATGAAGAAATTTTCAATCTTTGACTTCCAAAGATTGAAATTTGCCTTGTCGAATGGTGGAGGTGCCCTTGTGTCATAGCCAAACTCCATTTTTGAAGTTGAACCCTTTTGATGATGATTTCTTGAAATTAGGGTTTCTTCCAACTTCTTCTTCTTCCTCTAGCTCTTGCCCTCTTGGCGATGAGTCCAATGAAGAGCAACCTGGCTCTGATACCACTTGTTGGGACCGGTAGACGAGCTAGAGGGGGGGTGATTAGCTTCGATTCGCTTGTAGATGATTTATCGCGGCGGAAGACTTCAAGCAATCGCTAACACTTGGATTTTACTTGGTATCCACCCCGGTCGGGTGACTAATCCAAGGGTCCACTCTCCTCACACTCTCATACACTATGAAAGTCTCCTTCTTGAGGTGGAGAAACCTCTTACAAGCTTACAATGAGATACAACAAGAGGAAGCAAAAATACAATGGAAAATCTTACAAGATTTACAATATTAAGCTCACTTTGCTTTCCTTGCTATCTTCAAGCTTGTGGTTGCCTCTAGAACCTTGGAAATGCAGCAGCAAAAACCTCCAAGACTTCCCTTGAGATGGCACCAATGAAGGAGGAAAAAGGGGAGAAGTTCTACAGCCACAAACCTGCGCGAAAGCCCTTATACTCGACACCTAGGGTTTCTGAATCGATTAGCCAATCGATTACCACGTAGGATTTAGCCGTTCAACGGCTAGTTTTCGAACTGTAATCGATTAGCCAATCGATTACCAGTTCCCTGAATCGATTACCCAATCGATTCAGAGCTTCTCTGTTCTCTCGCGCAACTGCCGTAATCGATTACCCAATCGATACCGATACCCTGAATCGATTACCCAATCGATTCAGAACTCTTCTGCTCCCTCGCAGAAACTGCTGTAATCGATCACCTGATCGATTGACTCAATCGATTACCCAATCGATTGAGTCCAACCCAACTTCTTTCCACAAGCCTAGGTTCCCCTACCAAGTGTCCGGTCAACCCCTTTGACCAACCTGGATTTCTACTGCCTAGCTCCCAGCTCGGACTTAACCTGATTCTCCACCAGGTTTGCCTAACACTCGAGTTAGGTCTAGTCTCTCGGTAGACTTCCACCTTGCCAGCATGTGATCTCCCCGATCCATCTGGACTTCACCTAGTCCCACTAGGTCTTCTCCCATGCCAGCGTGCGATCTCCCCGATCCACCTGGACTTCACCTAGTCCCACTAGGTCTTTTTCCATGCCAGCGTGTGATCTCCCCGATCCACCTGGACTTCACCTAGTCCCACTAGGTGTGCCTAGTCCCACTAGGTCTTTTTCCATGCCAGCGTGCGATCTCCCCGATCCACCTGGTCTTCACCTAGTCAAGTCTCCAGTCAACCTTGACCCACTTGACACCATACGGCATTCAAACATCAATGTCAAACATCGAAACATACACCTCAAGCTCACCCGAGCTTGCTAGACTCAAGCTCACCTGAGCTTTGTCAAACTAGGTCAACCCTGACCTAACCAAGATTGCACCAACAAACTTCCCTATCGGAAGACACATAATCCGAAATAATTTTCTTGGTGTCGTGTAATGGTGCACACTTAGATGCGAATAATAGTATTCTCCCCATCGGAGTCACTGCTGTTATTCTGCAGAGCCGAAGGAAACCAACTGTTGATCTTATTTGTCAAAAAGTTAGGTTGACAAGATAGTAAGATCAATGGGTAAAACCTCCTCTGACGAATGTAGGGATTCGTATAGGCATGCGAATTTCTGGTGTACAGGGGTGTTGGTGAAATTCAAAAATTAATTGTTTTGATGAATCAATTTATTTTCGATTTCTAAAGTAGTGTATGTTGTGATTCTCAGGTTTTTCATAAATGACTTTTACTCCACTTGCAACCATTCTTAAGGACAATAAACTTACTGGTTCTAATTATATTGACTGGAAGAGGAACCTAGACATTGTCCTCACTGCTGAGAAGTACAAATTTATACTCTTCGAAGAATGCCCGGAAAAGCCTTGAGAAGACTCTGGTGAAGAGTTGAGGGAGCGTTATAGGAAGTGGAAAAGGCAGATGAGATGACGCGGTGTTACATTCTGGCATCGATGTCGAATGTGCTGCAACATCAGCATCAGACCATGCCCACTGCCAGTGACATGATGCTGAACCTCAAGGACCTCTTCGGGCACCAAGGTCGAGCTACAAGGCAAAGTGCGATGAAGAGTCTGATGTCAACCACTATGGTTGAAGGGACACCCATTAGGGAGCATGCCCTAAAGATGATGGCTCATCTCAATCAGATTGAGGTTCTTGGAGCTGAAATTGACGGGGAATCCCAGGTCGATATCATACTCCAGTCTCTACCGAAGAGTTTTGAGCAGTTCAACAACAACTATAATATGAATAAGAAGAATTATACGTTGGGTGAACTGCTAGGAGAACTCCAGGTAGCGAAGGCACTTTTTCGGAAGAACACACATGCGTTAGTAACTCAAAAGGTTTCTACTTCTGAGCCGAAAGGTAGGAAGAAGAAGAAACGAGGAGGGTTCAAGAAGGCAGGTGCATCGCAAGGACCCCGGACTGGTGTGAAGA
The DNA here is from genome assembly GCA_024364735.1 of Boesenbergia rotunda. Classification (NCBI taxonomy): domain Eukaryota; kingdom Viridiplantae; phylum Streptophyta; class Magnoliopsida; order Zingiberales; family Zingiberaceae; genus Boesenbergia; species Boesenbergia rotunda. Next base: position 24,550 of record JAGFNQ010003224.1, on the reverse strand, counting down.
AGCCAAAGGGCAGGTGCTTCACATGCAAGGAAGCTGGGCATTGGAAGGCGAATTGTCCCCATCGTAAAAGCAAAGGGGTTCCAGGAAACCCGATGACTGGCGAATGAAGAAATAATGGTTTACATGGGCAATGCTACAAGGGTAGCAGCAGTAGCAGTGGGAGTTTTTCATTTATCTTTTGAGAAAAATAAAGTGCTAGTTCTGAGAGATTGCCTTTATGTATCTTTATTTAGAAAGAATTTAATTTCAGTTTCTAAATTATTCAAGGATGGATATTCTGTTACTTTTGATAATAAAGTTGTTATTAAGAGAAACAAGGAGATTATCTATTCAGGTACGTTGGTAGGCAATCTGTATACCCTAGAACCAAAATCTCCTATGATGCACACTGAAGTAAATAGTTTATCATCTAACTTGAATAAGAGAAAGGAGCCTTTTAACATGAATCAGACATATCTTTGGCACCTTAGGCTTGGTTATATTAACCTTAGTAGGATTCAAAGATTGATAGCTGATGGGCTCTTGGGTTCATTGGAGGTGGAAGATCACCCTACCTGTGAATCCTGCTTAGAAGGGAAGATGACCAAGAGGCCTTTCAAGGCTAAGGGGTATAGGGCCAAAGAGGTGTTAGAGTTGATTCATTCTAATGTATGTGACCCTATGTCAATCCAGGCTAGAGGAGACTTTGAATATTTCATCACTTTTATTGACGATTATTCAAGGTATGTTTACATTTATCTGATGCGACGCAAGTCTGAATGCTTTGATAAGTTCAAAGAATTCAAGGCTGATGTGGAGAAACATCGAGGTAAAAGTATCAAGATACTGCAATCAGATCGTGATGGCGAGTACCTCTCTGGGGAGTTTAGGAGCTACCTGTCAGAAGCTGGGATCCAGTCCCAGCTAACTGCACCCGGCACACCCCAACAGAACGGAGTTGCAGAAAGAAGGAATAAGACACTTATGGAAATGGTTAGGTCAATGATGAGCTATTCAGACTTACCAGATTCATTCTGGGGATATGCTTTAGAAATGACAGCGTACATAGTAAACTTGGTTCCATCTAAGTTAGTCCCTTGTACTCCCACCGAACTGTGGACTGGGCGCAAGCCCAGTCTAGGACATGTTCGAATTTGGGGTAGTCCAGCACACGTGCTGAAGGGAGATACTGATAAGTTAGAATCTCGTACAGAGGTACGTCTGTTCGTAGGCTGTCCCAGGAGAACAAAGGGTGGTCTGTTCTATAGTCCTAAGGATCAGAAGGTAATTGTTAGCACAAATGTCAAATTCTTGGAAGAGGACTATATGATGAGCCATAAGCCAAAGAGTAGAGTAATGCTAGATGAGTTAAGGGGGGGGGGCATTCCGACTTCAGGACCAAGTGTACAAGAGGACATACCACAAGTTACAGCACCACGCGTCACTCAGGACACACCAGTAGTACCTCGTCGCAGTGGGAGGGTTGTGAGACAACCTGAAAGGTACATGTCTTTGGGAGAGTCTTCGGATTTGATCTCGGGAAAACATGAACCAGATCCCTGGACCTATGACGAGGCCCTCCAAGACAAAGATGCAGATTCTTGGCATAGGGCAATGAAATTCGAGATAGAATCAATGAATTCTAACCATGTCTGGGAGCTAGTAGAAGCACCCAATGGTATAAAAGTCATTGGATACAAGTGGATCTACAAAAGAAAGAGAGGATCAGACGGGAAGGTTGAGACCTTCAAAGCAAGGCTTGTTGCGAAAGGGTACACTCAGAAAGAGGGTATCGATTATGAGGAAACCTTTTCGCCAGTAGCTATGCTTAAGTCGATTCGGATTCTCTTATCTATTGCCGCTCATAAGGATTATGAGGTTTGGCAGAAGGATGTCAAGACGACCTTCCTTAACTGGAGTCTTGATGAGACCATCTACATGCAGCAACCAGAAGGTTTCATTGCCAAGGGAAAAGAGTATCTAGTGTGTAAGTTTCATCGTTCTATTTATGGATTGAAGCAAGCTTCAAGGTCTTGGAACATCCGTTTTGACGAAGTAATCCAGTCATATGGGTTTACTCAAAGTTCGGATGAGTCATGTGTGTATAAGAGATGTGACGGAAACGTCGTGGTGTTTCTTGTACTTTACGTAGATGACATTTTGTTAATTGACAACAATGTCAAAGTGTTATCAGATGTAAGGGTCTGGCTATCAAAGCAGTTTGATATGAAGGACTTGGGAGAAGCAGCACACATCCTTGGGATCAAGGTCATAAGGGATCACCAGAAAATGATGTTGTGCTTATCCCAAGCTTCATATGTTGACACAGTCTTGTCTCGTTTTAGCATGGAAAACTCTAAGAAGGGTTTTCTACCCTTCAGACATGGAGTCCCTCTATCCAAGGAAATGTGTCCGAAGACATCAAAGGAGATAGAGGAGATGAAGGCTGTTCCTTATACTTCAGCGGTCGGAAGCCTCATGTATGCTATGTTATGTACGAGACCTGATTTCTGTTTTTCCGTGGGCAAGGTTAGCAAATATCAGAGTAACCCTGGACAGGGACATTGGGTAGCGGTAAAGCATATATTGAAATACCTGAGACAGACTAGGGATTATATGCTGGTTTACCGGGCAGACCAATTAGTCCATATGGGTTATACGGACTTAGATTTCCAGTCAGATAGGGACAAACGTAAGTCTACCTCAGGTTTTGTGTTTACTTTAGGAGGTGAAGCCATTGTCTGGAGGAGTGTCAAGCAGAAGTGCGTGGCGGACTCCGCCATAGAAGCTGAGTATGTGGCAGCCTCAGAGGCAGCCAAAGAAGTTGTATGACTCAGAAACTTCATGATGGACTTGGATGTGATTCCTGGCTTGCCCAGAACTGTCACAATCTTTTGTGATAACAATGGTGAAGTTGCAAACTCGAAGGAACCACGAGCCTATAAGGCGAGTAAACACATAGAGCGCAAGTACCACCTGATACGAGAAATCGTAAAGCGAGGAGAAGTGGCTGTCGCCAAGATTGTATCAGAGGACAACCTGGCAAACCCCTTCACTAAGGCTCTTCCATCTAGAGCTTTTAACAGGCATGTGGAGGGAATGTGAGTCAGATGTATGGCAGTGGGAGAACAGTAATGTCTTTAAGTATAAGTGGGAGATTGTAAGATGTGTATACTGAAAGACATAACTTTTATTATTTGAACATCTTTTATGAAAAGAAAATCACACTACACTAGGTGTTTGTTTATAATAGTACATACACGAAGTCCCATTGCTTTGCATTGTAGATAACATGGTGTGTGGTGTCACACGGAAGATCATGTTATCAGTGCCTTACTTAGCATAAATAGAGGCTCACAACCTAGATGGAATTAGACAACTCATCGGGATAGTTGTAGTGTAGTCAGGTATGGTTGGTCTTGACCATAGGACTACACTAGTGTGCTATGAGTACATTGAGTAGGACCGAAACCCGAGGTTATTCGATTTGTACTGACTAGATAATTGGATAGGACCTCAGTTGTTATTATGGAGTACGATCCCTTAATCCCGAAATAATATCGGGCACATATTATTAATTATTGTTTCTTTGATTTACCAATGGGCGAGATCTATTCTGTTAGATCGACAGACCCGGTAAGTTGGGAAATAATATTAATAATATGATGTGTCGATGATTATTGACGGAATCCGTGTCCTGAAGAGTCAGGATGATGATGCCCCCTTAATGAGCTCAAAAGGTTCATCGTGCCAAACCCTGCAGGTGGATTTGATTCGGCACGTTGATAAGGTTGAGTGGTACTAATCAAGGATCCAGAAGTTAATTAATTTAAATTGTCAGTAATTTAATTAATTAACGGACATGCGTGATCTTAAACACGGGGGGATGAACGACTCGTAATATGTGGAACCCATATGAAAATATGGGGGTTGGTGAGGTGAGTTCAATTAGGATCCTTTAGTGGAATGGATACTAATTAATGGATCGGGTTTGGATTCATTAGCGGGCCAAGAACCAACTTATCCTCTTGGTCTCTGCCTTAGCCCTATAAATACTCTATAAGATCAAGAAACCAAACCAATTAATCAAACCCAAGAGCCAAGGAAAAACCCTCCCCCTCTCCCTCTCTCTTCCTCTCTCGGCACCGACTAGGGAGAAGGGTTCTCCCTTCGGTTTCCTTGATTCCTCCTCCACCAAGCTTCGGCCGAGACTCAAGGAAGCAAGGTAGGAATCTCTTCTACCTTGCTTGAGGCTCGGGAAGGGCTGAGGAGGTGCCGGTGAGGAGAAGAAGGTGGCGGAATGGCCACCTTGCGGCGGCGGCGCGAAAGGGAAGATTTGAGGGCTTTTGTGGATGAGAAGAAGGTTGTTCCTTGTCTTCTTCTTCTTCTTCTTCATCTTCCTCTCAAGGTGTACCACCGATCCGGAGGGCTTGGAGCCAACTCCGGCGGATGGCGGCGCAAAAGGAGGGGAGGAGGTCTCGGCGGCGCAAACCCTAGGGTTTAGGGTTTTGTGGCCGGTTGAAGAAGGGGTTTGGTTGGGGCTTTTGGTGCTCTCAGATCGCGGTAGATCATCGCCCACACGACGTCCGCGAAGGGAGGGACATAAGGTAGAAGACCGCGAGGTGATCGAAAAGGTATAACTTTCCATAAGCTCCTTTGTATTTTCTTATGTCGTACATGTGTTGTGTGAATATGTCTCGTCATTTTATGTGTAAGAATTTTATGTTTTGCTTGCAAAATATATTTAATAAATTCTTAACTGGACCCCGACCATAAATGCAAATGCAGGTGATCAACTCGTGGCCTTTTCCACGGTCGAACGATTGAGCAAAGTGCAAGGCCAATTTTGGCAATTGACTAAGTTGCAACTTTGGATCGTTCGATACGACACGATATGGTCGATGGGAGACGGCTCTCTTTTCAGATTAAATTTTAATCCATAGGCATGGAGAGGTTTCTCGGATCAATCAGGTATTCGCTTAGGAAACCCGCCAAGGCATACCCAACACTGTCACCCGAAGAGCAAGAAATATAGAGTTCTTCCCCGACCTAGACCTTGCCTTTTTCCCGTCTTTCATGTTCTCTTTTTGTAATTTCTCCCTTTTCCCAGTAGGCCAGAAATGTAATCGTTTTGAATGTGAATGAAAGCATCTCTTGGCTTCCTATTACTTGAGTAATTTCTTGCCCTGTTTGTTATTCTTATAATGTTTGTCTCCGCCCCAAGGAGTCAGAAAGTTAAAGAACCAGCCCTCAGTTCAAGGTGAGGAACAAAGGTTCCTCCCCACCCTAAGGAGCGAGGTGGAAAACAGATAAACCTGAAAAACAAGTGCTCTTGCCCAGCTAAAGGAGCAAGATGACTAACAATCATTCCGAGGACCAAGTCTACTCACTGCGGAGGTAGTAGGGTTTTACAACTCTTGGCCGGGCATATGCAGCACTGAGGCCAAGCCCACTAACCGCGGAGGTAGTAGGGTTTTACAGCTCTTGGTCGGGAATGTGCAACACCGAGGCCAAGCCTACTCACCACGGAGGTAGTAGGATTTTACAGCTCTTGACCGGGCATGTGCAGCACCGACACCAAGCCTACTCACCACAGAGGTAGTAGGGTTTTACAGCTCTTGACCGGGCATGTGCAGCACCGAGGCCAAACCTACTCATCGCGGAGGTAGTAGGGTTTTACAGCTCTTGGTCGGACATATGCAACACCGAGGCCAAGCCTACTCACCGCGGAGGTAGTAAGGTTTTATAGCTCTTGGCCAGGATATGCAGCACTGAGGCTAAGCCTACTCCCCACGGAGGTAGTAGGGTTTTACAGCTCTTGACTGGGCATGTGCAGCACCAAGGCTAAACCTACTCACCACGGAGGTAGTAGGGTTTTACAGCTCTTGGCCGGGCATGTGCAACACTGAGGCCAAGCCTACTCACCGCGGAGGTAGTAGGGTTTTACAGCTTTGGCCGGGTATGTGTAGCACCGAGGCCAAGCTTACTCACCGCGGAGGTAGTAGGGTTCTACAGCTCTTGGCCAAGCATGTGCAGCACCGAGGCCAAGCCTACTCACCACGGAGGTAGTAGGGTTTACAGCTCTTGGCCGGGCATGTGCAGCACCGAGGCCAAGCTTACTCACCGCGGAGGTAGTAGGGTTTTACTTAGGTAAGGACTCAGCGCTCTTGGAGTAATATTTCGTTTACTCTTTTTATTTATTGAACTGCAAGGCGGTGCAAACAAAGAATACAAAAGGTAAGCAAACAACTCAACACCTCACCGAGTGTGATAAGGGCGGAGATGGTTGGCGTGCCATAGCCTTTCCAGCCCCTTGCCTTTGTCATCTTTTAGATAGTAGTTGCCCCCTGTGAGCTTTTTGGTGATAACATACGGTCCATCCCACTGAGGCTCCAGCTTCCCAGGGTCGCCGACTGGTTTGATCCTCTTCCAGACCTTGTCACCGATTTCAAAGCTGCGGGCGATTATCCGGCGATTATAGGCTTGCTGCATCCTTCGTCGATATGCTTCCAGCCAAGCCGCGACTCTATGCCTCACCTCTGAAATGAGGTCTAGGTCGATCAACTACTCTTGATGATTGTCCTCCTTGTTATAGTGTTGTCGTCGGGCGGACTCTTCTCCTACCTCCATCGGGATGACGACCTCAGCCCCATACACCAGCTGGAAAGGGCTCTGGCCTATTCCCTCTCACGGAGTGGTACAGTAGGACCACAAAATACTGGGGAACTCGTCGACCCAGCTGCCTCCGATGTGATCTAGCTTTATCTTGAGTCCCCTGAGTATTTCACGATTGACGACCTCGGCCTGTCCATTGCCCTGCGGGTATGCTACTGAGGTGAAGGCTTGACGAATGCCCAACCCCTCACACCATTCTTTTAGCTTACGTCCAGAAAATTATCTTCCATTGTCCGACACCAGCTTGTGGGGGATGTCGTATCTGCAGACGATGTCCCTCCATAGGGCCTTTATCACCGCGGCCTCCGTGATGTGTGCTAGACGCTCAGCTTCTACCCATTTGGAAAAAATAGTCGACGAGCATTTGGCAGGATTCAACTTCAGTTTGTTGACTCTCAAGGTGACGAACGACTCTTCTAAGTCGGCTATCATGTCTTTTCCCTTCTCCATCTTGACCAGGATGTTGTCCACGTATACCTCAATGTTTCTCCCGATCTGGTGCCTGAAGACTTTGTCCATCATCCGCTAGTAAGTTGCCCCAGCATTGCGCAATCCAAAAGGCATGACATTATAACAGTATGTGTCATCGGCTGTCACAAAGCTGACTTTCTCCTGGTCTTCGAGTGCGAGGGGGACTTGATGGTAGCCTTGACAAGCATTTAGCATCGAAATGAACTCGCAACCGGCCATGGAATCTACTAACCGGTCTATTCGAGGCAAGGGATAGCAATCCTTGGGGCATACTTTATTCAAATCACGAAAATCGATACAAACCCTCCATTTACCTCCTGGCTTAGGGACAAGGACTACATTAGCTAACCAGGCTGGGAATTGAACTTCTCTGATGTGCCCAGCCTTTAATAGCTTTTGGACTTCGTCCCGGATAGCCTTGTTGTGTTCTGGTGCAAAGTGCCTCCGCCTCTGCTTCACTGGTCGGGCTCCAAGAGTAACATGCAGGTAATGCATGGCTAACGTCGGGGGAACCCCTTTAATTTCTTCGGCGGCCCAGGCGAAGACGTCTCTATGACTCTGAAGGCAGTCTATAAGATGACTTCTTAGTTCCGGTGCAAGGTCGGTGGCGATCTTCGTAACTCCCCCCTCCTGATGAGGGTGAATGTGGACCTCCTCACTCTCGACCTCTCTCCGTTCTTCTTTAGGTCCTTCATCTCCTCGTGGGTCGGCGAGATCAATTTGTAGGACTTCGTAGGACCTCATTCGACCCTCTGGTAGGACCCCTCTAGAGGATCTCCTCTTGCTCAGAAGCCCCTTATTGTGAAGCGGTTGGCTCCATTTGTTGCTGTTGGAGCGCCTCTTTGATGGCGTTGGCCACCAAGCGATCTAGTTCCTCTTTTGTCAAGACGATGGATTATCCCGCCGGCTCTGCCATCGGTGCTCCTTCTGGTGCTTTACTAGTTTCCCACAGACGCCGCCAAACTTGTTCCGGAAGGAATCGACGTCGATGGCGTCACCAGGGTTCAGCCCACGCGGACGCTGACGCTAGAGGAAAAGCTCACCCCCTGCGAGATAAACACGAGCATTAGGGGAATATGTCGGAGGTTGTCCGGCGGAGCCCACTCCGACGCTCAAGTTAGTGCCTTGATCCAGGAGATGAAAAGAAGGCAAAAAAGGTATGCGTGAAGTAGAGAGAGTGTAACCCCCTTTACCGGAGGGGTTGGAGTACCTTTTATACCTGAGACGATGATCATATGTGTCTCCACGATCTTCGCCATGTTCCCCCCATCTTCGGTTACTGAATAGCTCTCGTAACAGTCGTCGCAGTCATTAAATCTAGACCGTTGTAAGTATAAAGGCGTTAATGACCGTGGATTACGGGTCATGATCATCCCATAGTTATTGGTGATCATTATCCCTAGATCCGCATATAGGGGGTCGTTACTTGAGGTCGAGTGCTTCTTGGGCTCCGCTACCCCGAGGTGTTCTCCGAGTCTTCTGGACCGGGGGGTCCCGGGCGTTTAACCTCCCGAGGTGATCTCGGGGGTCTGATCTCCCGAGGTGATCTTGGGTGTGTGCCTCCTGGGCCAATTTCCTATGTATGCATGGCCCGAGGTAGCCTCGGGAATATTCCTTCCTGAGGGGGTCTCGGGAATCTGAGAGAGAGAGAGAGGGAGAGTCATCCTGACTCGGTACATAACTTCTTCAGTATACGTATTAGCCACGGGATGTTCAACCCTATTATTATTATAATAGTAATTTTATATTAATATAATTAGTTTATATATATATATATATATATATATATATATATATATATATATATATATATATATATATATATATATATATATATATATATATATATATATATATCGGGAGATAATAATATTGAATAGTATAGTTAAGAGCATTTATATTATTTATTTATTGTATATAAAAAAGATATATATGTTATCTTAATAATTTTCTTCAAATTTCTCAATAAATATATAGAAAAGTTAATTCAGATACATCGATCATGTTCTATCAAGATTGATGAATTAAGGATCGATGAGGACTCTTGTTGAAGATAATGAATAGGATCGGGCACTCAAGTGAATTAATCGAGTGTAAACCTAGATATTTCTTATAAATAAAAAAAATTAATGAATTGCTTTGGATGTGATATGATTAAAAAAAATTAATTGATTTTTACTTTTTTTTTTAAAAATCGTGATCCTATTTGAAAATTTTCTCCGGCAACAAAGAACAAATCATTTACGAAGGAACTTGAGCTCTGACTTAATAATAGGTCAATTAAATGAGCAAATTTAGATAAGTTAGGTAATTAATTTTTGTAAATCAAAATTGTGAATTATTAGTGAATACTATTTATAAAAAATGTGTACTTACAAAGGTTTGAGTCATGTCTTTTATCAAAATTATAAATAAATATATAAATAAAAAATCTTAAAATGAGCCAATAAATTTGAAATGTTAAACTCGTGAATGACTAACCTAACCAAAGTTGAGAATGTCAAAATTTTAAACAATTAGATAAACTCGAATAAACAGTTTGATAACAATTAAATAAATTAAGTTTAAGTCAAACTTTAGCCAAATAAAGACAGAGATTAAAAAAAAACTTAACAATCATTTTAAATCGAAAAATGCTATGTCCAGAGAAAAATCATAAGGAAAATCTCAAAAAATGAGGTGACATTTTTAATGTAGTGATTTTTGACGGATTTATTGTGCCCCCAGAGTATAATTGGATTCGAGATGACGGTCGGATGCCGCTAATAGTATCCGGACGATAATCAAATATATACATATAAAATGTCACATCATTCCTTAAAATTTTTATTCAAAATTTTTTCTTCAACATATCATTCCTCTATAATAACTTAGTGAGGTTTAAGTTCACATTGATTTTGTTTGATTATTTTATTAAATAATATTAAACAACACATAACTTATCTAATTACTTTACTAAATAAGCTTATTCAAATGCCATCTTGAATGCAATTTTAAAATGAAAAGTATACGAGAAAAAAACCCAAAAAAGAGGATTTTTTAAAATATAGGGTGCATTAAGAAAAAAAACATTTTTAAAACTACCAAATTGACTATAATTATTTGTAATAATTTTTAATTACAAAAGTATTAAAATTATTTTTGATAAAGTATAAAAGATGTTAATAAATTAAAATGATTTTAACTAAATTATATATATATATATATATATATAAAAGTGCTATATTAATTTTGATAAAATAAATTTTATGAAAAAATAAAACACATGAAGGTCCTACCAATGCGGGACGCCCGAAAAAGTATTTTTTTTAATCCTATGAAAAGTAAAAAAGCCGAAAGAATTACAATCTAGTGAAAATCGTCCACATTGCATTAGCTAACTAGGTGCTTGATAATCGATGATGACGACAATACTTTTAAGCCATGAAATTATGCTCCATATGTGCACTATATTTGCCAAGTCGCCCCCGAGGTTATGGTACAGCGGAAGGATGACTAGTTGTCATCGCCAAGTCGCCCCCGAGATTATGGTATAGCGGAAGGATGACTAGTTGTCATCCTAGGTATCCATGATTCGATCCCAGCTACAGTATAGTTTACAGGAATTTTTCCTCCAAATAGAGTGTGAACCCTGGGAAGCTGAGCTTTTGGACCGTCCACCGCTGACACTTCCCGATTTACCCTAACGGCCTATGGAAAATTTTCGTGGGACCATGTCAGTCGCTTAAGATTTGACGTTACTCAACCTCGTTAATCATTTTTACTATATTTGTCAAGTCAATCCACAACAACATTTCCTTCAAGCTAGTTATGTTAAATAAAAATCTCAAGCAAAGTTCTTATTATTAGGACCGAAGAAATTTTAATATCTTGATAATTATACAATATTATCCATTTTGGGTCTAAGCTCTGATAGTTTTGCTCTTAGACTCTACCCAAAATACCTCGTATTAATGGAGATATTTTTTTCCTTATAAGCTCATGATCTTTCTCGTGTATTTTCAATATAGGACTATATTTGCAACCTTATAACCCCAATAATCCTCCTTCAAACGAAGGACCACAGGGCTCCCTCAAACGAAAAGATTATCCATTTAGCGTCTGATACTTGACCCACTAAGTTTTCTCCCTCAGTCCACCCGACCTACTAGGACTCCTCCCCTACTTCATTCAAGGTTCCAGGGTCTCTCCTACTTCGTTCAAGGTTCCACTCACATGATTCGATCTGGAGCATAGCTCTGGCTCATGCTTCTTTTAGCGGTTAATCCGATGAAGAGCGACTTAGCTCTGATACCAATTATTAGGACCGAAAAAATTTAGATATATCCACAATGATATAATATTATCCACTTTGGGCCTAAGACCTCATGATTTTGCTCTTGGGCTCTACCCAAAAGATCTCATACAAATAGAGATATCTTTCCCTTATAAACCCTGATCTTTTCTATATATTTTTAATGTGAAACTATGTTTGCAACCTTACAACCCTAATAATTCCCCCTCAAACGAAGGATCACAAAGCCCCTCAAAGGGAATGTCTATCTGTTCGGCGTCTAATCCTCGACCCCACCAGGTCTTCCTGACTCTCGGTCCACCTGACCTATTAGGAATTCTTGCTTGATGTTTGGTTCTCTTGATCCGGACATGGGAGTCCTTATTTCTTTTGTTCGATATTAAGATTTCATTCACATGGCTCGATTAGACCATAGTTCTTGTATACAGTCGGCGGTTAGACCTTCTAGTAGTCCGGGCTCTGATACCAATTGTTAGAATCGAATGATGGTTTTACTCTTGCGTCCAAATTAAAAGGTCTCATACCAATGGAGATATCTTTTTCCTTCTAAGTCCATAATCTTTTCCATATATTTTTAATATGGAATTATGTTTATAACATTACAACTCCAACACTTATAGCATCTAATAGATCAATAATTTGTTCATGACGATAAGTGTTATAAACTCCTTGCTCAAGGAGAGGTAACGACACCTTTGAATCAAACTCACAAATGAGTCTTTGATAACCTACATCCCAAGTCATTTTAAGATCATACTCAATTGCTAGAAACTCAGCTTTGATGTTGGTAGTGATTCCACAAAACTCAAGAAAACTACCAAGCCAATGATTGTGAGCATACACAATAACCTTCTATAACCAAACCTCCCAGGGGTGCCAATCGAGCTATCATCCACATTAAGTTTCACAATATTTTCATTTGGAGGATACTAATTAACTACTTGTCTATGATTATTTTGCCCACAAGTCTTAAGCACCATCTCTAGGAGAGTTCTAATTTGGCTTAGAAAACGCCAATGACTTCATTTATTGTCTAAGAAAACTTCATCATTTCTAACTCTCCACACAAACCAATAAGCAATAACAAAAATAGAGTCATTGTCGTTGAGAGCATAAAATTTAAACAAGAGGGTAGGGTCATCAATAGTGAAATTATGATCATTATCAAAGCCCAAGACTCTCCAAATAGCTGCAACATGTGAGCAGTCCCTAAGAGTGTGTAAAATAATTTTTGAAGTTGCACCACATCTCAGGCACTAAGAGTCAATAGATGAGTGATGAGTTACTGATAACTAGCATTTTATGGCATTATATTTGCTCATTTACTTAGCATTTTTATCCTCTCATATGTTTAAATCATGTTTTATATCATATTTTACGATTAGGATCTCTTTTTTTGGAGCTCATTATAATTTCCTCTAAATTTTGGCATTATTTCATGATTTTTGTAGGGAATTAAAGGTGAACCTTGGACCAAGGCTTGGATCAAAGTAATTGGACCCAATGCTAGTGTTGAGGAGCTTGGTTCAATTTAAGCATGGTCTAATTTGAAGGCTTGGTTCAATTCAAATGAAGATGGTTTACTTCATCCAACCCAATTTGTATCCAAGAAGAGGAAAGCTCTAACCCATCCAAAAGCCAATCAACATCATCCAATCCTTAAGCCCAATTACAACTCTTATTGGGTTCGGATCTAAATTTCTTACTCCTCCCCTCAACCCAAAATCCAAAACCCCATTAAGAAACCTAAAGCTCACGCACGCCATCCTCTCACGGATCATAATCTTCGCCGAACACATTGAGGAGAACCTCTCTACCATCTTAGCGATCAACTCCACCAAGGGCGGCGGCTCCTCTCCAACTCGCCGCCGCCGGCCGATCTTCTATTAACCTCATACCCTTCTCCTTCGCACGCCGCCACCCTTCTTCATCATTCTCCCTCACGGTCAGCGGTCCATTTCCGAGCTTGTTCCATTTCCGGCAGCCCTTTCCCTCTCCTCTTCGGGTTAGAAGAGGTGAGGGCAGCTCCTTCATCTGTGCTCGCTTCGATCAGCCGCTTTCGAGGCCCATCTACAACTGTAGTCCATCCACATGAGAAGCTCCAATGTGTTGGGTTATTCCTTTCTTTAGAGTGGTTACGTTTGATTGTTGGTTATTTCTTTGTGTTGAGTTGATAGGTTTCATTTGTGTATTAAATGCTTGTACTAAACTGAACTCCCATGTTTGAAGTGCTCACACATTGCTTAATTCAATATATACTCCCCAAGTATTCGTTGAAATGCCCCAACCAATTGTCATAGTTTAGTTTTGCATTTTCTCAGCTTAGATTCTTGCTACGCTTTATTAATTAAATGTTTCAAGTTTCTCTTATGTTTAAGTTATGCAATTAGGTTAGATTAGGTTAAGTTTCATTAATGCTCTATTTCCTTAAATGTTTCTTTTATGTTGCCTTTCGTTTCCTTGTCAAGTGTAGCTAGGTTAAATTAGATTTTCTTTACTTGCATTGTCTTTCATTAATTAGGATTAGATTTCATACTTGCTTTGCTATTTCATTTTGTAGTCTTAGCTTTCAAATCCAAACCCCCAGTTTAATAACCAAATCCAAAAGCAATAACTTGGAATCCTAGGATTATTAATCTATCATTACGTTCCTTGAGAGAGACGACTCGAGTTACTCTATACTATATTAGTTTAGAGAAGTTCGACACTTTAATTGTATTTGATACTCGTGGTACGACACACGGGTTCATCAAATTTGGCGTCGTTACCGGGGAACTAATACTAGTAGTGATTGCTTGATTTTAGCTTGTGCATAGTTTTATATTTCTTTGTGTTCATTTCTCTTGATTTAATTGTCTTTAGGCTTGTGCTTTCATCTTGTGTTGGTTGTATGACCAGGACCGCAGGTGGAGAGTTAGTGGAATTTGATCCAGAAATTGAAAAGACATTGAGAGCTTTGAGAAATCAAGAGAAGGTATCAAAAGTAGCCGGGAGCAGTTCTTCACACTTGAGTAGTCCTATGGAAGAAAATAACAGAACAATAAAGGAGCTTGCAGCCCCTGATTCAGCCTTCCAATATTCTTGCATTGCTTATCCAGAGTTGGCAGGAGACTTTGAGTTGAGATCTGGATTGATTCATTTGCTGCCTAAATTTCAAGGTTTATCTGGAGAGGATCCCAACAGGCATCTACATGAGTTCCATATAGTTTGCTCCACTATGAAGCCACAGGGGATTTCAGAAGAAGATATTAAATTGAGAGCGTTCCCTTTTTCGTTGACAGGAGCAGCTAAGGATTGGTTATACTATCTTCCAGTTGGACACATTACTAGTTGGATTGATATGAAGAAGGCATTCTTGGAGAAATTCTTTCCAGCATCAACAATCGCAATTATCAGGAAGAACATATGTGGAATTCAACAAATAGTAGGGGAGCCTCTTTATGATTATTGGGAGAGATTCAAGAAATTGTGCTCAAGTTGTCCTCAACATCAAATTAGTGAGCAGTTACTTGTTCAATATTTGTATGAAGGGTTATTACCTATGGATAGGAGCATGATAGATGCGACAGCTGGAGGAGCATTAGTGAACAAAACCCCAGAACAAGCTAGAGAACTTATTTCAAACATGGCCAAAAATTCACAACAGCACTTACTACAAGAGGGGTTAGTGAAGTCCAATTGGTGTCGAATGAGCAAAAGGAGATCAAGAGTTCATTGTTGGAGTTAACTTCTTTGGTGAAGTAAATGACATTAAATAATGTGAACCAACCTCAAAACTTTCCAGTAGTTTCTTTTCAAAATCCAGTAATGGGAGTGTGTGACATATGTTCAAGCCAAGAGCATAATTCGGATTTATGTCCTAATCTTCAACAAGATGAATCTTTAGCCATTTTGACTAGAGGCCAATTATAACAAAGAAACAACCCTTATTCATCTACCTACAATCCGGGTTGGAGGGATCATCCAAATCTAAGATATGAGAATTCATTCTATCAACAACCACCTTTCCAACAAGTCCAATAGCAAAATCAGCCTTCTTTTCATAATTTACAGTAGCCAATTCAAGGTTCTCAGTAGCAATTTCAGCCTTCATAGAATTTCCAGCCAGTCACTCTATCATCTCAGCAACCACAGCAAGGTTTCCAGCAAGCTAATCAACAATTTCAGCATCTACAGCACAATCAACCTTCGCATTAGCCACAACAGCAGTTTCAGCAAAATTTTCAGAATTTACAGCAGTCATTTCAGTATCCACAACTTCAATTTCAGCAACCATTTCATCAAAATCAACAAGTTTATCATAGTTTCCAACAACCTTTACAACACTCTTAAGGGAATTTTCAGCAGCCTCAACCTTTCCAACTAACTAATCAACTCCAACAATCTCAATTCCAGCAGAATTTCCAAAGTTCACAGTCTACCCATACTTTCCAGCAGTCTACTCCTTCATTTGTGTGTCAGCAAAAGTTGTGTAACAACCAAGGGGGCTATGGAGGTTCTAGTGGGTTTAATGCTCAATAACAAAAGCTCGAGGAGATGATGCAACAAATTTTGCAGCAGCAACAAATTTTGCAACACCAACAAACTCAATAAAAGAATGATGCTACCTTACAAAATATTGAGAGACATATTGGTCAACTTGCAAGTGGTATGAATCAAATGCAAGCTCAAGGATTGAGTCAGTTGCCCTCTCAAACAACTTCAAATCCAAAAGGAAATGTTAGTGCACTAACTCTTAGGAGTGGGAAGACAACTTCAATTTCAAATACTCAAAAGTCAGAATTTTCGAGAACATGTCCCGCAGCTAATTCTCCAACTCAAAATAGTGCAGATCAACAATTTCAAGTTGCTGATTTTGGGTCAAGTTCGGGCTCGTGTCCAATTACAATTGATTCTTCAAGTTCAGGTGAAAAGCAAAAGGAGTGCAGGATTTTTGAAGACTTGACAGCAGGTAATCCAGCTCCATTTACAGCAGAAAATCCAGTTTCAAACTTTACAGAACAGCAAGAAGCTGATCCAAGGATACCCTTGCCTTTTCCACAACGCAAGGTTCAAGTTAGGAAGAATTCCGAAGAGGAGAAAGCTAAGGATTTCCAAGAACTTGTGAATCTATTTAGCAAGGTGGAAGTGAATGTACCATTGTTAACCATGATCAAACAAATTCCTAAATATGCAAAGTTCCTTAAAGATTTATGTGTTTATAAGAAGAAGCTAAAAGGGAATGAGTTGGTAAACATGGGGAAGAATGCTTCGGCACTTATTCATCCAGTACCTCAGAAATGTGAAGATCCAGGAGTTTTTGCTGTGTCTTGTGAGATTGGAAGCAATTTATTTCATGATGCTATGTTAGATTTGGGAGCATCCATTAATGTAATGCCAAGATCAATTTTTCAGATGCTTGGAATAGGACCTATGCAGCCAACAGGAGCAGTTATTCAGCTAGTTGATAGAAGTCAGACTCATCCAGCAGGAATGATTGAGGATGTGTTAGTGAAGGTGAAAGAGTTGATTTTTCTTGTTGATTTCTATATATTAGACATGGAGGGGGATCATCTTGCACATAGATCTCCACTCATCCTTGGGAGACCATTTTTGAAGACTGCAAGAACAAAGATTGATGTGTATGCAGGGACGCTTTCCATGGAAATAGGAGATACAGTGGTGTAGTTCAGTATTTTCGATGCCATGAAGTATCCTAGGGAGAATCATTCTATTTTGAGCATTGATAGTATCGATGAGTTGGTTGACGTGAATGCTTTGGTTATGGAGGCTATGGATTTGAAGCTTAGTTCTGATTTATCTTCAGTTGGAGAAAATGATGTAAGTGTAGGGGATTGCACTGAGCCCCAAGAATCATCTATACTGAGTAATGTATCAGGAGAGCCAGAGGATAGGTATGTAAGTGTAGGGGATTGCACTGAGCCCCAAGGATCACCCATATCTATTGAGCAACCACAGTTTGAGTTGAAGCCTTTGCCAAAACAATTTTGAAATATGCTTATTTAGAAGAAAACCAACACCTGTCGATTATTATTGCTAGGGATTTAGAGCCAAAGTAAGAGGAAAAATTGTTACAAGTTCTGAAACAAAACAGGAAAGCTATTGGGTGGACATTAGCTGATATACCAAGGATTAGTCCAGCCATATGCATGCACAAAATTCATTTGGAAGAGAATGTGAGGGTCGTGAGACAACCACAAAGAAGGCTCAACCCATTGATTCTTGATGTAGTGAAGAAAAAGATGACTAGACTACTACAAGCAGGTATTATTTATCCTATTTCGGATAGCAGATGGGTGAGTCCTATTCATGTGGTACCAAAAAAGTCAGGAGTGACAGTGGTGGCAAATAAAGACAATGAATTGGTGCCTACAAGAGTGAAGAGTTCGTGGAGAGTCTGTGTTGATTATAGGAAGTTGAACCAAGCCACAAGGAAGGACCATTACCTTTTGCCTTTTATTGATCAGATGTTAGAGAGATTGGCAGGGAAGTCCCATCATTATTTTTTAGATGGATATACAGGTTATTTTCAGATTTGCATAGATCCGGAAGATCAGGAGAAGACTACCTTCACTTGTCCTTTCGGTACGTTTGCTTATAGACGCATGCCATTTGGCCTTTGTAATGCTCCAGGGACTTTTCAGCGGTGTATGGTAAGTATCTTTGGTGAGTTATTAGAGAACTGTATGGAAGTGTTTATGGATGATTTTTCTGTTTTTGGCACATTCATTGATTCATGTTTGGAAAACTTATCTAGAGTTTTACACAGATGCATTGAAACTGATTTGGTTCTTAATTTTGAAAAATATTATTTTATGGTTGAGCATAGTATTGTATTGGGTCATATAGTCTCTAGTCGTGGTATTGAGGTAAATCCTGCTAAAATAAGTGTTATATCTTCTTTATCTTAGCCCGTATGCGTATGAGATATTCGAGCATTTCTTGGTCATGCAGGGTTCTACAGGAGATTTATCAGAGACTTCAGTAAGACTGCTCTTCCACTATCTCGTTTGTTGCAAAAGGATGTGGAGTTTTGCTTGTTAGTAATATGAGAGAAGTGTCCTAAGGCAATCGCCTTATGATTGTAATCATTTACTTTAATAAATGAAAATTTACTATTTGAGTATACATGTTCATGTATTTGATTGAGATCTTGAACTCATTTACTGAATGTTCGCAATACAATTCACAGCATGAGAGAATTTGTGATGAATTCACAACTAGTGATTATCTCTACATGTGCAATTGTGTATTGAAATTGTCCCTAGTCGATGAATTGATAAATACGGACACTATCAATTCTGTTGAGACTAGCATGAGTTATTCTCTAATCAGCTGATTCTCACTGGCTGGTGACATTGGGATGTCCGGAGAAAAACATGGATGCTAGTTAAGGGAACTAGTTCATTGGAGTGACTGGCTGTAAAACTTCATATGGTAATCTACATATAGATATGTCAATGAAGTTCTTGCTGCAGCTTAAGTGCGATGTTCCTTTGACTTGCGGTGTTCAAGTCATCTTGGTCATGGAGACTTATACTTTGACATCTTAAGCAAGCATCTCTAAGGAGGTGTGGACCCAGGATGGTTGGGTATAAGCCGAAGTGCCCGAAGATGTTTGAACATCCTACAAAGGATTCACCACTCCTTGCGAGGAGATGTATACCCAAGGCCTATCGTTGGATTGTTACTCGAAGCCTCTGGCCAGAGCATAACATGTTCCGAGTATGAATCTCTAGGAAACATGAGAGCAATTAGAATCCATTGGACGAGAAAGACATTGCTTGGGCTAGGTGTGACGTAGTCAGCCTAGTGGGGACTGACACACATAGACCGTGTCCTGAACCAAGTGGGTATAAGATGGTGAAGGGAATGAGGCACGATTCATTAGAGCTGCTGAAGGGTTTCAGAATTATTTCTGAGGTCAACCGTTGATCTTTCGATTAATTGGGGGTCATGATATACTACTAGGTGTCACTCATGATCGTTCTATAATTAGTTGATTATAGACGGCCAACATAAATCGAAAGCCTATTTAGTCACACGCACTACGAGTAATCCGAGGGATTTAAAACGAGTTGAAAATTGGATTTTCCAATCAAGAGAAATAAGTCGAATCTGAATTTATCAGAGGCGCATCGGAAGCTTAAAATGGCTAAGTCTTTTGAAGGCTTATTGGACGAATTAAATGAGTTTAATTCGTAATGGGTTTGGCTTGGTGTGGCCGGCTAAAGAGGGTGCCCACCCTCTTTGGTTTGGCCGGCCACAATAAAGGAGGGAAACCAATTTATTTGGTTTAAATTATAAAATAAATCAAGTGCGATTTGTTTTATAAAATTATGGATAAATAAATTTATATAAAGAAATTTATATAAAGAAATTTATGTAAAGAGATTTATTTTCATGGAAATTAAAATAAACCTTGGATTGGTTTATTTTATAAAATCAATTATGAATTGATTTTTCCATGATAAGAAAAATTTATATAATAAATTTATTCTTTTTATGGAAATTAAAATGAACCATGGATTGGTTTATTTTATTTTATAAAATCAATTATGAATTAATTTTTCCATGATAAGAAAAATTTATATAATAAATTTATTTCTTTTATGGAAATTAAAATGAACCATGGATTGGTTTATTTTATTTTATAAAATCAATTATGAATTGATTTTTCCATGATAAGAAAAAATTTATATAAATTTTTGTGAAAATTTATTTCATAATAAAAGGGGAGATGTGTTTGTTTTTATTATAAAGTTAGTTATAATAAAACTTGGCATAACGGAATAATTCATAAGAAAATTATTAAGATAAATTTCTTATGAAAATTTATTCCGTTAAGAGGAGACTTGGCGATAAAGAGGCTACTATATAAAGGTGCAAAGGCAAGGCTTGGAAATCAATTCAAGTGATCAAGGATTCTTGCCTAGCCTCTCTTCCTCTCCTTCTCTCCCTCTCCCTCTAGGGCAGGCGCCCTCACCCCCTCTAGGGCTGGCGCCTCCTTCCCTTGCCGTGAGCCACCACCAAGAAGAGACCGAAGAAGAAGAAGAAGAAGAAGCGGGTCGCGACTCCTTCCTTCCTTTCCCCGGAATCTTGATTCCGTTACTTGGTGGTTAGTTTCCATCTCTCTCTTGATATTCTAGTTGTGCCTTTGGAGAATCTAGTAGTTCTTGTCGGCACGAAACTCGTGGCTTTGCGAAGTCATCCCGAAGAGAACTCGGCGTGGACGCGAATAGAGGCGGAGCTTCCAAGGGACGCTACGGTTGGATCTCGTCCCTTACTTCGAGTTACGCGAGGTATTGAGTAAATTAGTTTACTTTCTGCAAAATTTTAATTTATGATCATGTCTACACATCATAAGGTTGCATGCTAGATACGTGGTTAAAATAATTTGAGAAATTATTTATGCTAATTCTTCCGCTGCACGTAATTAATTTTTTAAAATTACGAACCTGTATCCTTGTCAACATGCACCCGGTCCCAACAGTGGTATCAGAGCCGGTTAGTGTTCGACATAATCATATAATTGTTTTGCGGAAAACTTTGTCATGCTCTCAATTTTGGAAAATTTTCCAATTATGGAAACTTTCCAATTATGATAAATTTTAGATTTAGAAATTTCAAAGTTTGGAAATCCTCATGAACTTTCGCAAACTTTTGAAATATCCTAGTTTCTGAAATTTTATGATAATTGTGAAAACTTCCCATCTTTGGAAACTTTTCAATTTTGGAAATTTCCTATTTTGGAAATTTTCCAATTTTGGAAATATGTAAGTTTTCTTTGTACCAGAAACTTACAATTATTCTGAAAACCTATTATGAAATCTCGCAATTTTGGGCATTTTCTTTCAAGAAAGTCTAGATAAATTTATGGATCATTAATTGACAATTAAATTCGAATTGGTTTTAAATTATTAACAAAATTCTTTATTTTGGATTGAACCTCGGGGAGCCGTTCAATTTAAAGTTAGTTGTTGTAATTTAATTTCCCATTTTGAATAAAATTGTCATGTTTAATTTGGTTACGCCTCGGGGAGCGGACCAAATTGGATTTACGATAAATTTGTTTTCTTTGGGTATCTGAGCCTCGGGGAGCCACCTTTAGAAAACAATTTGTTGTAATTAATTAATCCATGAATAAAATATGTGATCAAATCTTGGAAATTTGATTTAAGAGGTGATGCTCTTACATATTGTTGTCTCCAAAATTAATTAGGAAAATGGTTTCCTATAGAGTTTTCTTAAATGAGATTTTCATGAAAATAATATGTGGTTGAATTAAGGGAATCTGTCTCTTAATTTAATAAGATTTGATTTAGATAAATCAAAGTCTTAAACATATTATTTCCGAAATTGATTATGACAATTTAGGAAATTGTTTCCCAAAACAATTCCTTGAATAAAGTATGAAATTAGAATTAGGAAATCCGGTTCCTAATTCAATTAATGAGACTTGATAAATTAAGTCACATACATACTTTATTAAGGAAATCGTTAGTCATGACATAATTATATGTCATGAATGTGCTTAGAAAAGAAAGGATGAGACCCAAAACCCCTTACAAAATATTAAGGCCAACACCTTCCATTAATATGGTTAGAATCGGAGTTTTGTTTCTCGTTTGAGTTGATGGACACATCCATGCCCGGCTTGAACCTCAACATGTTTAAACCATGGAATTAGTTTATGAATAATATAGTTGTAACACCCAATAATTTTCTGATATTATTAGGGATTTTTTGGAATTTTATAGCATTTTTTCGGATTAAAATAAAAAGAAAAAAATTAGAGGGTCGGGTGGGGATCGATCTCGCGACTACATGAGAAGCAAATACTTAAGCAAGTCCAAGTAACCAACTGGGCTAGGGTATCAAGCACAAAAAAGGATAAAACGAAATAATATTATAGTTGATTTAGCCCGTTTCATGAAGAGGTATTCAAACTTCCACTTAAGTTGAGTTAAGACCCCATTAGGGCTTGGAGAGGCTGCGCGAATAGGGAGCTTGGGAGCTGCGAAAACAGGGAGAAAACAAGGGTTTTCTTCCTCCTTCTTCCTCCTCTTGAGTGGAGAGCCTAGGGCTTCTTCCCTAGGGCTAAGAAGTGGAGTTTTCTTGCAAAGGAAGAGGAAAAGAACCCTATACTAGAAATTTCGAGATACTTAGTGAGTTTTCTTCAAGAAAAGGGTAAGTAAATCACTCACCTGCAATAGGAGTAGCTTCGCATGTAATTTCTCGTTGTAGAACCATGATTTTGTGATCTAAGTGAATGCTTTGAGAATATTGCTTATTGTGTGATTTAAGTGTCTAAAGAATACATGTTTTTAATCATAGAACTTGAATTGGAGTAGATTTTTATATGTGTGATCTAAGCATGAAAGACCAAGTTCTTGAAAAGTCCCAAAAATGAGTTTTGGCTTAAGGGCACGCAAGGTGCTCGATGAAAGTTCCAAGTAAGAAAAGGTAAAGGTTTATAGTGCAAAGTTTATGAAAAAGAAAGTTAGCTTGATAAATACAAGCATTATGAGTAAGAAAGTATTTTACTTTTGTAAAGTGACATGTACCGGGCAAATGAGAGGCCCACAGAAAGTAAGAAAGAAGCTCTAATAGGGTGCGGTGGCTAGCTACCCCGAAACCTATTAGGGATGCACGCATTGGTACACTGATACCAGGTACATTGTCAAGGCCTGAGAAAGTTAATTATTATTTTGAAGTATATGAGTTTATGTAAGTGTTTCAATTTCCTTAAGTGCATGTTTGGTTATGTATGTGGACATGGTTACGATATAAACATGTTAAAGAGAAAGAGCAAGGAAGTTAGTATTTTTAAAGTATGGAAATGTATCATTAGTAAGTTTCAAAAGAAATCATGAGCATGTTAAGTTTGCAAGTGTTTTGATGCTAGTAAATGTTTTCAACCATGAGTGAGCATGATAAGTGTAGGAGAGTTCTCATGTGCAAATATTTCCAAGTGCATGTATTTTGAAACAAGCATTCTTTGAAAAGAGCATGTTTATCCCTTATCGTTGGATTTGTGAGTTAGGATTTACTTACTAAGCAATTTGCTTATTAGTTGCATTTCCTTCTATTGTAGACAAAGGTAAAGAAAAAGCATAAGTTAAGGAGGCGAAGGGACTTGCATTGATGTTCAGTGGCGGTGGAACCGTGGAAGAGATCATTGGGCTAAGTCTTGTAGAACATGTGTTTTGGTGTTTCGAAGTGGTAGAATGAATGACTTTGTTTAAACCTTGCATAGATACAAAGTTGGGTACAAACTCTAGTCTAAAGTTCACACATATTTTGATAGCTTATTTACTTCCGTAAAAGTCCTAATTTCAAGTTTATGAGGTTGTTTTGGATTGCTAAAATATTTAGAAAACTAGTATAGAGTATAGAAATATAGTTATGTCTTTGTATGACTTGAAGGTATATGTTTTGTGGATTGATGGAGATGGTTTTCAGGTCTGAAATGCAGGTTTTCAGGCGTGCCAGTCGACTGGTTCAGAACCAGTCGACTGCCCTATCGAACAGTAGCTTCTGTTCGACGCACCAGGCGACTGCCAAGAGGCCAGTCGACTGGTGCCGCGCCCAGAAACTTGCTGTGGCCGATACCAGTCGACTGGCTATATAGCAATCGACTGGTACCATTGAAAAGAAGTGGTATAGAGCAGCTGGTTAGTGCTCTAGTGTTATAACTAAGAGGTCTAGGGGTCAAATCCTTGCAAAGCAAATAAAATGAAAGTTGTTTTATTTTTTTTTTTGAAAAAAAAAGAGAAGGAAGAAAAAAAAATTTAGAGCAAATTAAGGGAAGTCAAGTAGTTGTAACCTAAGGCTAAGAATAAGGTAAAGTTAAGGCTAAGTGAAAGTGACGTCCGCCTTAATGAAGAGAGAGAGAAGTTAAGGAGGCGGGTGTTCACAATAGTTGGAGTCAGAGGTCAATCCTTAGTTTTGGTTGTTGGACACATCCAAGCCTGACTAAACGGTTGAATGAGCTCCAACCATATTAAAACTATTTCTTGATTAATGGGTCAACCTTAAGCTTGGAGCATCGATTTGTTGTGCCACAGCCAAGGTCGATGTAAAGAGAGGTGCAGTTGGGTGCTATGTATAATGTTGCATACTTGTTAA